>RJWH01004204.1:0-117290 GCA_004363575.1 Solenodon paradoxus | reverse complement strand
AGTGGGAGGAGCCACGGGAGCCGGGAGAGTGGGAGGAGCCACGGGAGCCGGGAGAGTGGGAGGAGCCACGGGAGCCGGGAGAGTGGGAGGAGCCACGGGAGCTGGGAGAAGTGGGAGGAGCCAGGGAGGAAACCCCAGCACTGGAGGATTGGGCGCCAGGGCAGGAAAAAAGGCACAACCCCGAGGGCTCCTGAGAGGAGGTGGCGCGGAGCAGAGGCTTAAAATATGACACAGTGCTCCTCTTCTCAAGGGCCCTCGAGCTCCAGGAGAAGATGCCGCGCCTATGGAATCTGCGTGCTGGAGTCAGAGATGCCGCTTCTGCACTCCGGGGCTCGCACGCAGAGCTGTCCGGCTCCTCGCTTCCTGCACACACTCCTTGTAGAAGTGACATACAATCAGATTTCTTTTTCCAAAAAACCATTTGTTGAGAAGAGAACAGCGAGAACTTTCGGGGTGGCCAGGACTGGGCAGGCTGCAGTGTCCCCCTCGGTCCTGCAGGCTGGTGTCAGGCTCGTCAACAGACCAGCGTGGAGCTCGAGGGGGAACAGGGCTGCGTGACACGTCTACTCTGCTGGTGGCAGAGGTCAACAGAAAATCTGGTCGTGGAAACCTGGGCGTCCTCAGTTCAGAGCGAAGGCCTGACACACACACTGGGTTAAAAAGGATTCAAAGGAAAACGCTGAAAACAGATGCCTGCCCCCTGCCCCCTGGTGGCCGCCGGTGGCTACTGCACAAGGAAACTGGGGCCTCCCTTAATCTGGAGGGACGGGGTGGGGGGCAGCACAGAAACTGCTGCTAGAAGACCCCCCCACGCTTCAAGACATTCGGGGTCACTTGTGATGCAACCAGAATGCTGCAGTGGCCTCAAGAAGTCTGACAGTCCTGGGTGAGTCCCACCGGTGGCACCTGCCCACTGTATGAGCTGAGGCCAGGACACTTCACTGCCCTAACTCGGTGTCCCCATGAGTTAGACGCCTGTGTGCATCAAGGCTGCCATACCCGGGGTGTTAAAAGGGCAGACCTACCTGCCTGCCTTCACCAGTGTCTAAATTACAAAGAATAAAATAAAATAAATTCCCCTATCACTAAAAAAAAATAAGTCAACTTTTCACATGAAGACCAAGATGAACCGTTTTGCTGGCACACTGAAGGGCCCAGGCACTCGGGGCAGGGACAGCCCCTTCAGCAGCCCCTCCGCCCGGCTCACTGATGCCGCATCAGGGTCCAGACCCCAAGGGGCCTGGGGTACGAGGGTCACTGGATCAGAAATCCCTGGGTGGGTGCAGGGGACATGGTCCTCCGCCCCGGCCCCAGGGAAGAGGGGCTACCTGAGAGCCACCGGTCCCCTCCCAGGAGAGACATGGCGAGGATGACACTGTGTCAGCACCAGCTGGAAAGTCTCCCGGCCTTGCTCAGGCAGGCACCTGCCGGGGGTGCCCTTCCCGCCCCTCCCCACCTGCTTTCCTTAGCTGCATCTTCACGGCACCCCTAAAGCGAGCCAGGGGAGACAGTCCTCAGTCCTCATCTCCAGGCAGCTGTGCGCATGTCTGTGTCTCCTCCCGGCTGCTGGCTCCCCTGACCACCCACCCCGTCAACAAACAGGGACTGAATGACCCTCAAGCCCATGCCAGCACCACGGCGAACGCAGGAGCCAAGGACCCCCAATTCTTGTTTGGGGATGGGGTGCAGAGACAAGAAATCAGAAACCAAGTGGAAGTACACGCAGAGGTTAGTGCTGTGAAGAAACCAAACCGGTACAACGGGGCTAGCAGCTAAATCTGCCGGGCATGCCTCACATGCATCCCAAGGACCAGGGTCCATGGGCCAGGGCCAGGGGACGCAACCAAGATGAGTAATGAAGCAGAATAAACAAATACAAATACCGAAAAAAAAAACAAAAACCCAGAAGAATAATAATGTGTGTGTTCATGAGAGTCAAAAAGAAGAAAGAAACCAAACATCCCTCCTCTGTTGGCAACAGGTGACCCAAACGCAGTACATTCCTAAGAGAGCGCTACTCGTGTGTAAAAAGGAACGCAGGGGCATGCCCTGGTGGCTTAGTGGTTAAACCCGCAGCCTCCGGCCAGCGCAGTCCCACATATATCCCAAGGAGCCAGGTTTGAGACCGGGACCTAGGGGGACAATGAAGATGAGCTAAATAAAAGAAATGAAGTGCTTCTTCCTCCTCTCTTCCTGCCTGCTCACCTTCATTCCTGTCTTTCCTTCAAAAAAAAAAGGCAATGAAACGCTGCCACCTGCTACCGCATGGATGCACCTGGAAAACACTTGCTAAGTGAATGAAGCCAGTCAAACAGGGTGAGGTTCCACTCAGATGAGGTGTGAGGTCCTGAGAGTGGGCAAAATCATAGAGAAAGGAGACCAGTGTGCCCAGGGCTTTAGGGGATGGTGGGTTAGGGACTGGCAGTGATGGGTACAGCCTTCTTGTGGGGCAAGGAAGATATTCTAGCGGGGACGATGGTGAAGACCACACAAGTCTGCAGACTCACGAAATCCATGGACTTGCACAAGGATAGTATGACATGTGAATCAGAGTTCAGTAAAGTGTCACAGGAAACACGGGACTCGAGTTCAAGAAAAATGTGACCTATTAGTGCAGGTGGTTCATGAATATGAAACAGTCTCAAGGTGGTAAGAAAAGGCCCAGAGTTTGGGAGGCGTTACATTCACATGTAAAATGAAAGACAAACTCCGTGTGGGTTTGAATCCCACCTCCGCCTCATGCCGGCTGCCTCCGCGTGGTTTGGAGGAGCGACTTCTGCATGAGACTCGGAAAGTGGGGACAAGAGTAGCCCCCTGCCCACAGAGTCGCGCTGAGAGCTGCTGGGCACAGCCAGGGGCGCAGGCGCTTGGGGTCTTTGGGGCATAAAGAAAATATTTCTGCATTTAATTACTTGAAGCGCGCACAACCTGTGAGCAAATGGAACACCTCTGAATTGCAAACGTGAGAAAATGACAGGGCGGAAAATCAAATACTCTGGCCAGACGGTCCAGCAGTCTCACTTCTTGGTATTTACCCAAAGGAGCTGAAAACAAGACTCTCACAAAAACCTGCATGTGGATGTTTGTATTCAAATTCACAGAACATGGAAGCAACCAAGCTGTCCTTCAGGAGACGACTGGATGGACTGGCACATCCAGACAAAGGGATGTCACCCAGAGCTACAGATAAATGAACTCTGCAACCGCGGAAAGACATGGAGGAATCGTGGATACATATGGGTAAGTGGAAGAAGCCGCTTTCAAAGGACTGCATCCTGTACCATGTTAGAGGGAAACTCAGCAAATCTAAATAAATGATAAACTTTAGTTCATAATAACATACCATTATAGATCCATCGACTGCTACAAAGTGTAAGGTGATAGCAAAGGAAACCAGGCATGGGTACGCAGGGTCTCATGACACTTAATTTTTCTGTAAATTGAGAGTTTATAGCGCGTCCTGTGGTCTAGAGGGGAGTTCACTGGACGTAGACCACGTACATCCCAAGTTCAAGTGGGGTCCAGGGAAACATCGAAGCTGCACAACTCAATAAAATGAGTGACATAGTTCTTCCTCTTCTCTCTGCCTGCCTGCCTCCCTGCTTTCATTCCTGCCTGCACCTTTCCCTTAAAAAAGTAAAATAAAATCACATTGTCTAAAATACAAAATCTACTTAAAAAAAAATACTCCAGGAATTCTGATTTAATTTGTCTGGGATATGACCTGGGCAGGGTTTTGAAAAGCCCCCAAAGGTGAAGCAAAGTTTGGAAACCGTTAGCCTAGAAGAAAAATACTTGCTTCCAGAAGCCAGGAGGATAGTTCTAAGCAACTAGAATTATATCTAGAAATAGGAGTAAAAGGCTTTCACTGGTTAAATCGTATATACAATAAATCCCGGGGCTGGAGCACTTGGAACATGGCTGAGATGTGAACAGTCAGAAAGTCTTCAGAAAACCTGCGTGGGTGGCGTGCATTTGGGAGAGCGTGCCTCCGACCCCACGACAGGCAAACATCTGACACCGTCTCCGCCCTCCCGGACCGGTGCTCCTGGAGGCAGCGCTAACCAATGGCGGCACCGTCTCCCCGAGTCTAGAGGCGGTTCCAGATCCCCACCCCAACACACACACACACACACACACACACACACACACACACACACACACACACTTAGCCATTGTTCATCACAGTCATTGGAGCTTGAGAGAAAACCTATTTTCCATCGTTGTTAAGCAGGTGGAGCCACCGGGATAAATCTGCTTGGATGTTCAGGCTTAACGTCATGACTTCAGCAGCCAAAGGCAGTGCCGCTGCAGGATTCTTGGGCATGGTGGGGTCCAGGTCTGTGTACCCACCACTCACTCAGACAACAGTCCTTTTCCTTCTTCCTCACCAAGTCACAACCATTCCTGCAGCCTCGTTCTCTACGCCTCCAGCGACCCATCCTACATTACCACCCCTCCTCATTGGCCTGATCCATCACAACCTCCCCCTATCGCTGGCCTCCAGTGCACTGACCTTCTGTGCACCTGACACAGACCCAGGGAACAGGGAACATGCATGTCACTGCTCTGAGTAATCACACATGAGCCCTGACTCATGCACCTTCATCAGAGGATCTCACCCCGCACAGCCCTTCGGAGCCGAGACCCTCCCGCCATGACAGCATTCCTTCCCTCCCGCAGGTGAGCTGGCCACGATCCGAGAGAAGACAAGGATTCTTCTCATTGAAGAAATGGGCTCCCGCTGATGGAGCTGGACCTGGAATGTGGGTCATTCACCACAGCCTGGCCACGTGTTCATGGTCGCCTGAACACGCGGCCATGGGGTAAGGAGACAAACGGCATGACAAAGAGGGAGGGCATGTGTATCTCAGGGAAATGCAGATCGCATCTCACACCGTGAGAATGGCTTACATCAAAAAGACAAGACAAGAAACGGGTGTGCTCTTGTGACTCAGGCGGCTGGGATGTCAGTGTGTGAACCACAGACAGCCCAGAACCGGACTAGAGACCTGGCGGGAGCAAAAAACCAAAATGGACAAAGAAATTAGTAAGACCTTTTTTTCTTTCCTTCCTTAAATGCTTATTCCTCCTCTCCTTTCCTTCCTCTTAAAAAACAAACAAACAAAAACAACAGGTGTTGGTGAGAATGTGGAGAAAAGGAAACTCTTGTGCATGACCACTTCTGGAAAACAGCATAGATACTGATGAAAAAAAGTTAAGAATAGAAATATCACCTGATCTCATTGTCCCACTGCTGGGAATGTATCTGAATACAAAAACACAAAAGCAAAAAGAGACATACAAATCTATATTCACTACAACAGCCAAGATACAGAAACACTCTAATTCCCATCAATGGATGAGTGGATAAAGAAAATGTGACAGAGATGACAGACAGAGCTAGAGTTACGTATACACATGATGAAATACTACTCAGCTATAAACAGAAGGGATGGACCCTGCGGATTCAACTAAGTGAAATGAGTCAGAAAGAGAAAGAAAAGCACCAAGTGATTTCACTCATGTGTAGATTGCAAAGAAGGAAAGAAAAATGAAGACACAAAACAACAAAAACAAATTCTTAAGATACAGAGAACAGAGTGTCGTTACCAGAGCAGGAGGGACTGGGGAGCTGGCAAGTGGGGAGAAAGGGGGTCACTGTCCTGCCTTGAGTAGAAACGAGACTTTTGATGACCATGATGGAGTGGATATAAATACCAAATTATAATGCTGTAAATCGGAAACATGTTGTAGACCAATTTTACAATAGGACGGATGTACTAATAAATAAAGAAATAAGAGGCGACCCCAGCAGTCCATCAAGGGCTGCCCATGCCAGCTGTTAACATAGACGGGGAGAAACTGGCACCCTGGTCGGCCACGCCGGGAAGCCTCGGTACAAACTACGGGGGGATGCCCGCAGATGCACGGATGCCCGCAGATGCACAGGTGCCCATCCATCCATCCATCCATCCATCCCACCGACTGTGCTCATGGGACTGAATACAAAGGTCCAGCAAGGCACGTGCGGGAATCAGTCCCAGGCCGCCCTCCCGCCAGACCGGAAACAGCTCAGGCGTCCGGAGCAGGTGCACCGAGAGCGCGGCGCCCGGTGCCAGATCGAGAATTTGCGCCCCCGGCCCCCACAGCACGCTGCACACGCGCAGCAGGACGCCCTCACCCGCCGCCACTCGGGAAGCCGGGTGTGACAGAGCACGCGATCTGCGTCCTCTAAGAGGATCTAGAGCAGGCAGAGGGACCCGTGGTGAAGAGGGGAGAAGCGCGTTTCCCTGCGGGCTGCGGGGCTGGGGGCTTCCCGAGGCCGGGAATACTCTGCGTCTTGCTAGCCGGGGTGGGCGCTGCGCGGCCCGCGGGCTGCACTGGAATAAAGACACCTCTAGGCGCGCCCTGGTGGAGCAGCGGGGGGCACGGTCCACCTCCACCCCCAGGTCCCGGGCTCCTCTCCAGGGAGTGAGAACGACCAAGTAAGATTACAAATAAAGTGCTTCCTCCCCTTTCTTCCCTCCTGCATCCTTCCTGCACACACACACACACACACACACACACACACACACACACACACACACACACACACACACACGCGAGGGGGCCCTGGAGAGCGCCCCGTTAGGGGGACACTGGGTTAAGCCCAAGGAAGCATGTTTCTTTCTGCGAGCACGCAGAGCAGCGCTGGTTCAGGGAGCAGGCGCGCTGTGAATCTCAAGAATGA
Source organism: Solenodon paradoxus (assembly GCA_004363575.1). Taxonomy (NCBI): domain Eukaryota; kingdom Metazoa; phylum Chordata; class Mammalia; order Eulipotyphla; family Solenodontidae; genus Solenodon; species Solenodon paradoxus. The sequence goes on along the minus strand of RJWH01004204.1, from coordinate 110,557 downwards.
ACCAGTGATCTGACAAGAGCAGACACCCCTTGCCTGTCACCTGCCCCGGAAGTTGTCCCGGAGGCCTGACTGACTCCAGGGGGATTTGATGGGCTGGCGGCATCCACGGACGGGACGGGCAGAGGCCAGCTGCCCATCAGGTTCCGGGAAGGCGGCCGGGCAGCCCGCGCTGGGCCTCCCTCGCGGGGCCTGTGAAACGGCAGCGATGCCCTGTGGGATTAACAGGTACACAGGTGGTAACACCTCCAGGAGCACCTCCCAGGGCCGGGGGCCCCAGTATCGTGATCCCACGCAGCTCCACGTGGGCGTGCGCTGGGGGCGGGGCCAAGACGGAGGTTTTGCAAGGCAGCCTGCGCCCTCATTCCTGCCTCCTGGTCATCGCCCATCAGGGGCCCTTCCGCAGGGGAGCCAGCCCCGGAGCTCCAGTGGCACCAGCGAAATTGGAGAATCCAGCCCAGCAGGATGGGGCCCTTCTTCCATGAGGGCATCCCCCACCCCTGCCCCGCAAAGAAGCCCCTCCCTGCCCCTCCCCGGTGCAACGGGAGGAGTCACAGGCCAGGATCACATTCAGGTGGTGCCCTTTCTTTGTGGGGTGTCTGGGCCGCTGGACCCCCCTCATTGAGCCTCAAGTTCAGCATCTTTAAAAACAGGCCTCTTCTGAAACCCTATGGTTTGAATCAACATGGACGGATCTGGAGGGGATGATGCAGAGCGAAACAAGTCAAAAGATTAAAGACAGTTACCAGAGAACCTCACTCATATGTGGAACGTGATTAGAAAAAAACAAACGAACAGATGAAACAAAACCAACCCCTGGACACTGGCAACAGAACCGAGGACTGTGACGTGTGCGTGCAAGGAGACAGTGGTGGCAGGGTCCACAGGACAACGGTGAAGAACCCCTCCTCTACAAGGGGACCACCAATACCCATCTCTTGGGGTTGCTGTGGATTAAATGGGGTTATGGAATAATGTTTGTACCACATTTAGCACAGTGTTTGCCACACAGAAACTCAACATATGACATCTGGTCACTGTACTGTTCCTGGTCCCTTAGAGTCCCTGATTCATCTAACTGTGATGCTCAAAGCACGTTTTATTTGTAGCTCCATTTTACAGGTGAGGAAACTGAGGCAAGGAGCTGTGACCCATTCAGGTCACAAAGATGGTAAATAGTCCAGTTAAGATTCAATCAGGTCCTCTGGCTTTAGATGCATATTACACTTCAATTAAACATCTCCCAGACAACAAAAGAAAATGTAAATAAATTGAATTTTATAAAAAAATGAACCTTTGTGCATCAAAAAATTCTATCAAGAGAGTGAAAAAGTAACCCAGAGAATGGGAAAAAATATTTGCAAATCATGTATCTGATAATGAGGTGAATATCCAGAATATATATATATAATACACATGTGATGCTAGATATATACACACACATACATAAATATATAAAATATTCTTAAACAAAAATGGGCAAAGCAGACATACAAATGGCCAAAATGCTCAAGAAAAGATGCCCAACATCACTAGTTATCACGGGAGCAAAAATCAAATCCACAGTGAAGTCTCTTCACCCCCAACAGGATGGCTCTTTTTTTTAAGAGAAGGGAAAGGACGAAGAAGCATTTGAAGGAAGGAAGAAGCGCTTCTGCTTATTTATTTTGGTTGTCTACTCCAGCCCCGAGTTGCAAACCCCAGCCCTTGAGCTTCAGGTGGTCTACGTCCCAGCCGCAGCCGGAGCCCACGGGACGCATCAGGAAGGCTATTCTTAAAAACAGAAAAAAAAAAAGGGCAGGAAGTAAGTGTGGCGACAGGTGGAGAGATTAGAACCCTGTGCGTGTGCTGGCAAGAATGCAGAAGTCAAATACAGGGGTCCTCTGCTTCTCAGCAAGTCCGCTGCTCCATGCGCGCTGCGAAGAACTGGGGAAGGCAGATGCTCTCACCCCACGCAGAGCCGTGTTCACAGTAATCACAGGCGGAAACAACACGAGCACTGTCAACCAGTGAAGGACAAACTGAATGCTGTCTCTGCACACGGGAATGCCGTTGAGTCTCGCATCCCAGCGACACGTTCCACACACAGCACACATGAACCTTGTAGGTGTGTGTTCGGGGGAAAAAGTCAGACACAAAAGGACAAAGAAGGCCTGATTCCGTTTCTACAGAGACGAAGTAGAACCCGGGTGTCCAGGGGGCTATGGGGCAGTACAGTGGGAAGTTGGTGCTTTAGATGGCAAATTTGAGGTTATGTCTATTTAATCACAATATATTGCTTTCTAAGGCTCGTACCCAAATTGCCGGAAAACCTATCAATCTCCTTGCTTCCAGAGCGCCGCTCGGCAGTGTCCACCAGAGGGCGCTCCACGCTGCGCCTCTGATGGTGTCCAACAGAGGCCTTAAGTCCCTGGCTCCCGCCAACACCAGGCTCCTTATTCTGACCCCAGAGTCCTTCTTATCGGCCCCCTGCCTAGTGGCTTCTCTGCCACCACTCCCCAGGAAACCCCGTCCCGTCGCCTGGAGAACCCCATGTCCTCTCATGCCATTCCCCCAATCTGATTCCCTTCCTCCTGGCAAAATGCTTCTTCCAATCAGTCTGGCTCTGATGCTGTTCTGAATTCCTGCAGGTGTTACAATACCCTCAGGTCAAATGTCACCACCTCAGAGCAGCCCTAATATGAAAGAGCTCCCACCCACCCTCTTCCCCAGTCACGCGCGAGTCCAGCACCCTGTTTATTTATCATGCAAAAGTCTCCACTGAGTCTGCCTCCTTACTCGTGTCTGTCTCCCCATCTGACAGCCCGGGCTCAGGAGGGGCTCAGGAGGGGCTCAGGAGGGTAGAACTGCGATGCCTCGCTCACTGCTGTGCCCCAAGGACGAGGGCAGCACCTGCTCAATACATATCAGCCGAATGAATGAAGAGCTGGATAAGCAAGTGAATGATTGCTAGTGATCATCCTGGATTAGATAATTGCACATTTGTAGTCCATGAATGTGAGCAATTAGGGACAGAAATTAACTTACCAATATTTTCAATCTTAGAGCTTTGTTTGTACTCATAACTGGGCAGTGGAAGAAGGAAGGATGGCTGGAGAGGTGGCCAGTTGAATGGATGGATGGATGGATGGACGGGCAGGAAGACGGGTGGAGAGCTAGGTGGATAGTGGGTGGATGGATGTAATCATGGAAATGGATGGAGATGGGTGGGTGGATGGATATGTGGAAAGAGGCCTGGATGCCTGGATGAATGCAAGGACGGGTAGGTGGGTGAGGTGGATGAATGCACTGATGAATGGATAGGCAGGCAGGCAGATAGATGGGCAAGTGGGGTAATGGGTGAATAGATGGGTATGTGGATAAATACGTGGGTATATGGATGGACGGATGCATGGATGGACAGACAGACGTATGGGTAGATGGACAAATGGATGGATGAAAAGACAGACGGTGAGGGGTTGGATATAGTGGATGGTGAGATAGCAGGGTAAATGGACAAAGACAATATCTTCCAAACACAAAATGTCAAGCACAGCTGATCACTTGCATTTTAAGGCCTGGGAAACTCAGGCTGGTTTTCATCCAGAAAAGGAACTCTCAGCAGCTAAAATGCAAGCTACTCAGCTCTTCTCCAGCCCTTTCAACCTACAAGACAAGTCGCAGTGTACACAGGGGCTAAGGCATGTGTCAGGGTCCCTGGGTCTCTAATGAGCCCAGCGCACCACCCAGTGTCCGTCCGCTCAGCTCTAGGCTCCCACGGTGAGCCTGTCGCCCTCGTCGCCCAGCAGACAGGCTCACCCGGCCTGGGGACCAGCCCCACCAGCCTGTCTCCCCCACCTCCGCCTCCTCTCCCTTACGTGAGCCCTGCCCCTAGGCAGACAGATGAGGTGGCTTTGGCGGGTGGGGACTGTGTCTTCTCATCCCTGAAGTCCAGTGCCCAGCACACACCTCTCATCACAGACTCTGGACAGATTTTCTCCTGTCCTGAATCTAGGTCCTCATTTTCTTGCAGAACGGGCTCAAACCACACTGCTTGCTGAGTACCCGAAGGCCAGCTCCGACCCGGCCCCTCCTCTGGTAGCTTCCTACCCGGTCCTGCCTGAAAGCGGACCTGGTGCTTGGAAAAGTGACAGCCACCTGGGATGCCGAGGCACAGAGCCCGCAGGAAGCCAGGAGGCTCAGAGGGGCTCACCTCTGGCCACCCTGAGCCGCGAGGGCACCAGTCCTTTCAAGTAAACCAGTGAGACACATTCCCGATCCCGAGTTCAGGCCAACTCGTGGCAGAGACGTGGGCACACGGCACACGTGGGCAGGCGTGTAGCGCACGGGGGTGTGGGGGGTCCCTCCCCGCCAAGGAAACCATCACGTCTTTGCTCCCAGCTTGGTTTTTAGACGCAGTGTGAGGAGTGACTCCCTGCAGGTCATTTCGTTTTGGTATTTTCCTTCCCATCTGAACGCCAGTTCCAACAGAAATTCAAAGAGAATCTCTAACCAGGATCAACAGTCTGGTCCTGGGGGGCGTCAGAGGTTCCCTCTTTTCTTAGGTTCACAAGGCTAGCCGGCCGTGGCGCGTCCTGGTGGCTCAGCAGTGAAGTCCACAGCTCTGGACAGTGTGGCCCACGTAAAAGCCCAAGGACGCGGTTTGTGGCCTGGGACCGAGGTGAACAAGTAAATGGCTGGGTGGACACTGCCGCCTTCATGCCTGCCTGCTTCCTTCCTCCAAAATAAATTAAAAAAAAAAAAAAAAAAAAAAGAATGATTGTCTTGGCATTAAAATCCCAACTGTTTTCTCTCCTCCCCTCATTCTCTAGTCATTATTAACGAGTCATGGGGTCCAATGCTCTCAGGATTTCAGTGAGCGCCCGGCTGGCCAAGCCACTTCGGAAAACAGACAAATGACGGAAAATGCACACAGTGCTGCCAGGAGGCAGCGCGACACCTGGGAAGGGGACCACCGAGTGGAAAGCGGGAACTCGGCCCTGAGACGCCTGGGCTTGTCCAGTCTCCCCTGCACTCCAGTCCAGTCACGGTCACTGGCCAGGACACACCCCTCACACTCTGCCCAAGCGGTCTCCCGCGTCAGGGACACACCGGTCGGATGGCACGTCTGGCAAATACCCGTTCACCCTTCCAGACTGAAACCACTGTCCCTCCTCAGCGAGCCCTCCCGGATGAAGCCAAGCACGCCACCTCTGGGGGGCCTTCGATCCTTGAACAAAGGAAACGAGAAACACCTACGGCACCAGCACCGGGCCGGGTCAGGCCTGGCTCACAGGAAGAGCAGCAGCTTCTAGAATCCACGCAGTTATGTCTCCACCCGCTGAGGCATCTCTGTGCTACTCATAACACAGCCCAATACCTGGCCCCCCACCTGGGACATGCAGAGAGGTGATCGAAAGACGGCCAACCGCCCCACACACGACCCCGCTGGGCTACCGACCGTCCCCGCAACATGCCTCTGGCATCACCCCACCTCCACACCCTTCGAACGCTTCCTCCCCCGGAACGCCCTTCTCCACCTCCTCCACCTGACCACACCTCCCAGGCCATCTCCGGCCTCGCCGACTGTGAACCCCGGGAGGCTGGGCGAGGGAACCCCAGGCCACGAAGCACACATCTGTGCCTTCGCCGTCACACACGGGGCCTCCGGGGTGAAGTGCGACTGAGGCCCCGCCACGCTGTGCTCTGTGCTCTCTGGCCCCTCCCGCGCTACAAGGAAAAGAGGGTGGACGGGGAGTGAGGGGGCGCGGTGGGAGGGGGTGCGCTGCGAGGCTGGGATTTGCCACGGAGGCCCGAAGTCCTCAGTGTGCCTCCAGGCACAGGGCAGAAGGGGAGAGGACGTCGGAAGGGCTGGTCTCCTGTCGTGGCTCTAACCCCACCACTTACTGTGGCGATGACAAGACACCTCCCTCATCGGGCCTCAGTTTCCTCAGCTGCACTATGGCTCCTGAGAACCGCTCTCCTGTTCCATTAAGAGCTCGTCGAGAGCACATAGTGCACCCTGGTGGGTAGTGTTTGGGTCCACTGCCTTTGGCTGGTGCGGTCCACACACATCCCGAGGACTCAGGTTCACATCCTGAGGCCGGAGAAACAACCAAGATGAATGGCTAAATAAATTAAAAACTGCTGCTCCTCTCTTTTCCTGCCTGTTTATTCACCTCCATTCCTGCCAGCACCTTTCCTTAAAACAAAACAAGAAAAAGGCCACAGGAAAACGCACAGTAAGTTACCTCCTGAGCGGGGTTCTCTGCACGTGGGCCCCATGGCTCCCCGCCCCGCCACACCACACCACGACGTAAGGCAGTGGGCAGTTCAGCAGATGGTTCCGAGTTTGGATCCGGAGCCAGACCTCGGGACAGGGACTTACTGGCTCCGAGCCTCAGTTTCCCCCCGTGGAACGAGGACCAACAGTACCCACGCCGCACAGTAAGCACTATAAATGCCAGGCGCAGTACTGATGTGACCTCCCAGCTTACGGAAGACGCTAAGAGGCCCCTGTGGCCCACGGCCCTGCTCGCTGCCTCTGCTAAGTGACAGGTCAGAACACCAGCTCAGGGAGGCGCCTGGCGCTTGGTGGGGTGGGCGGGGCTATGCAAATCAGCAGGACCCCAGCCCTGGCAGGACCCAGGCTCCTGCAGAGAGGATCATGGCAGGACAGCTGGTGGACAAGCCCGGGCTGAACAAGCAGATCACATTCTCAGCCCAGGGCCCCTAGTGTCTTGTTTCCTCCGGAGCCAATGCACGCTCAGGCCCAAGGAGAGAGGGGCTGGCAGGCGCTGGCAACCGGCGGGCGGGCAGGAAGGGCCCAGCGCCAGGGCACTGGAAGTGACACAGGCTGCAGCTCCTCCTGGCTGTGTGGCCTGGGGCAAGGGGCTTCATCTGTCTGAGCCTCAGTTTCCTCCCTCGTCAAAGGGGAGGACTTGTCAAAATCAGGCCCTCCTTTGAGGCCTGTTTTCCCATTCATGAGAGACAGGTGAAAAAAAGGGAGAGAAGAGGAAGGGGGAGCCAGCGGACGAGGAGAAAGGGAAAGGAGGGTAGAAGGAGGGGATAATGGAAGAAGGAAGGAAAAGCTATATCCAGCCTCCAAGGGCCAGTGCTTTGGAGGCGGCCGCCATGAGTCGAACACCCCGCCCCCTGGTGGCCACTCCTCAGAACTACAGGTGTGAGGCCCCAGCACTGGGGGTTCAGGAGAGGTGCCCTCACACACCCACCTCCGGAAGAGAGGGAATCAAGCAAGCAACGAGGCAGGGGCCTTGGAGGCCAGAAGAAGGGAGCTAAGTCAAGCCACCGAAGACTCCAGGGACACAGGCTCCTCAATGACAGAGTAGAAAGTTGGGCAAACAGGGAGGATGCCGGCAGGCAGAGAATAAAAGGGCCAGTTTTAAGTGCTTTTCTCCCCATAACCTTTGTCTTCAAACACACACAAAAGTTCAAGTACAATCAGATAAGCAGAGCTTATCTGAGAGGGGATGGGGAAAAGGGCAAGTAAAGAAATCGGTGGAAGGGAACATTTCACAGAAAAATGAGGTGGGTTTCAAATGCGGGCAAGTCTACAGCTGAGATCGGAACCCTCAAGGAAGCTTTTCGGGGTTGTCACCCCCAGCTCTACAGTCAGACGGACGCACACCCTGCCCAGGACACCTCCACCCATTTCGCAGAGAGGATGCCGAGGTTCCAGAAGCTGACTTTCATGTTCACGGCCCTCAAGCTGGAAGGGATCAACGCAGGCCCAGGTCTGCACCACGAGGCCAGGCGCAGACACCACTCGCATGCACAGAGCTGCTGCCAGAGCGAGTGCCATCTCCTTACAGAGATGCCTCTTACAGATGCCCCCAGAGGCCTCCTTTGAGGGTCCAGAAGGGACTTCGTGAGCAGGGGCAAAACTCAGCACATCTCCAAGTGTTGCAAAACACAAGTCCAAAAATAAAAATCATCCAGAAATGGAAGTGGTACAAAGTCCTAGGGACCCAGAGCTCTGGAGGAAGCGAAGCCCCCGGGTCCCACGACCTCACTACCCACCACCCTTCACAAGCAAGGACACAGGCTGACACAGAGGAGGTGGTGTCCCAAGGAGACAGAGCTCAGTGGCAGCCGATGGGAGACTCGAAAAAAGAATAATCATGATAATGGCAATGATAACATTATTAAAACGTTTGTTGGGACTCTGTTTAGCACTTCCTGCATGATCTTTGGGAGCCCCACGCCAGCCTGGAATGCTGATACTGTCATTAAGCCCATTTTACAGACAAGGAAACTGAGGTCTGAGGCCTGCCAGCCTGCAGGGCTAGGATTTGACTCAGATGATCAGCTCCAGAGCCAGCAGATGATTGCCTCTCTCCTGGGGACACCACGGCCATCAGTTATGTCCAAATTCCCACATGCCAGACCCTGCGCACAATATTCATCCTTACACCGGCATGAGAGAAGCAGCCATCACAATCCTATTTTCCAGGTAAGGAATGAAAGCGCAGAGACATGAACTAAGTTATTCAAACAGGCTCCGATTAGCCGGTGTGGGATTCGAACCCATGGCTTCCAGACCCCAGAGCACGTTGTCAAACGCTCCATGTCAGGCAGCCGCTGCCATTTCCGCTGCACTGGGCTGGAAACTGGGAGGAGGGCAGGCTTCCCCAGAAGGACCGAACACCCTCCCGTCAAGGACCACGTAGACCTCAGGCCTGGGTCATCCCTGTCCCTCCAAACGGCCACATGCCCCGAGCATGTCACTGACGACACCAGCAGGCTGCATCACTCACCATGAAGGGCCCGCTCCTCTTGTCCCTGCAGAAGCTGTGGTTCCTCCGGGGGCCCCAGGCTGCAGGGGACACCTGCCGGTGTGGGGACTCACTGTCTCGGAGGGCATCCTCCCTGCCCGGGTCCTGCGGTGGCACCTGAGGCAAAGGGCACAGAAAAGGACTTTACTGGGACCTTCCCATTCACAGGGGGGACGAAGCACACTGAGAGCCCCTTCTGTTCCAAGCGAGTGAAAGAGCCGGAACCCCTCGCCCCCACCCCACGGGAGTCCACCCTAATTATCACTACAGGGGCGCCCTCGTGGAGTGGCGGTTTGGTCAGCCACCTTCAGCCCAGAGCGCAGGCCACGTGCACCCGGGTTCGCATCCTGGGGCCTGGTGGGCGGCCGGGATGAACAACGAAATCGAATGAATGAGATGCTGCTTCCTCCTCTCTTCCTGCCTGCCTGCCTCTGCTCGCCTTCACTCCTGCCCGCACCTGTCCTCGAACATAGTAACAACAATGGGCGGTAACTATGGGGGGGCAGGAGGCCTGAGTTCTGCGGATCTCGGCCACGTGACTATGCGACCGGAGGTGCTGCTGCAGCCGCTCGGACCCTTGGCGTGCGGGAAAGATCACTAACAGCAGGACTCGGCTTTTAGCTTCATGGGCACAGAAAGTGCGGGACACTGTGCTGTGGGGGTGGGGGCCGGGACGGACGTGCAGGGGCCCTGGACGGTGGTGTGGGGGGGCCTCCGTCAGCGTCTTCAGTCTCAGTACCACCACCAGGAACTTCTGGGGACCCCATGTGAGCCCCGTCTCCCGGCATCCAGGTACACCTGCACATATGCACAGATGCAGATGCAGAGAGCAGACAAGGAGAAAAGAACAGTGCTGGGCACGAGTCTGAATCCTGCCGTTTCCCCACTCAGGAGGGGCGCATTCACAGGCCAGGAAGCTTGGGATTCCAGAGCTTGGATGCTCTCTGCCCCACGCTCTTCCAGCACCGACAGGAGGCTCGGGGTGAAGACATCTGCTCAGAAGGCGCGGCCTCAGTGAAGAACAAGGCTGGAAGCCTGACCTCTCGCTGCACCGCTTCTTTTTCATGTCATCGGGCCCGTCTGGTTGGCTTCCCACGCCCTGGCTCTTCTCAGACTCCCTGCATCTCAGACGGATGTCCAAGGCAGGTGGTCCCAGGCCAGTCACAGAGCCTCTCCTGCTCCATCCCCCAGAATCTCTCCCAACACCCCCGTGGCTTTAAATAAACCCCATCTGCGTACAGAGGACTCCTGATTGTCTTCACGTCGGGGCTCCAGATTTGCACACCTGTCCACGTCTCTGCGTCAGCGTCTCTGCGCATCTGAGACTTCACGAGCCCCCAAACAGGCTTCTCCATGCCTCCCTTCCAAAATTCTCCTTCCCTGCCTTGCCCAGCACACAGCTGCGTGGGACAAGCCCTCTGGGTCGCCTTTGCTCTCCTGCTCACCCAGCAAGAAAGCACGCTGCCCGCCTCACATCAGACACCAACGTCAGCTCAACACAGCTCTCGCACCCAGATGTTAGAGCTGAAACGAAAAAGCTCTAAGAAGAAAATACAGGCATCAAGCTTCACGACCTTGGCTCAGGCGTGGGTCTCTTCGACAGATGCCAAAAGCACCAGCCACAAGAGAAATTGGATTTTGTCAAAATGAAAAGTATTTGTGCTTCGAAAGGCACCATGAAGAAAGTGGGGGAAAAGCCACAGAATGGGGGCCAATGTCTATGCATCATAAAATCCTGTGTCTGGTAAGACCCTTGTATTTGGTACAGAGATTATGATTACACTTCAATAATCAAAACGAATAACCCAATTACAAAGTGGACAAAGGATCTGAACAGGCATCACTCCAGAGAGGTACACAGACGGCCAGCAAGTACAGGGAGAGCTGTCTAACAGGAAATGCAAGTCACGCCACGACAGCTATAATCAAAAAGATGGATGATAACCCGTGTTGACCAGGATGCAGAGAAATCAGAGCCCTCGCCCACTGCCGGTGGGAATGTAAAATGGAGTGTTTGTCTTGAAAACCAGACGGGCGGCGCTCCCTATGGCTTCGGCAGCTGAGATGCTGGCATGCAGATGGACCCTGTAAAGCCCAAGGACCCGGGTTCGAGACCCACCGCCACAGTAAAGACCCTAAATAAATAAAGATGCTTCTTCCTTCTCTCCACTCCTTCCTTCCTTAAAATGCTTCCTCCTCCTCTCCTTTCCTTCTTCTCTTTAAAAAAAGAAAAAGGAAAAGCAGTAGGTAGTCCCTTCAAGGTGAAACCTCTGGAGTTTCTGAGGCTCAGATTGGTCTGGCGAGGAACCTGGGGTTACATGGCTGAAGTCACAAAGCTAGGGCAAATCACAGAAGCACAAAAGATTCACCTTCTTGATAAAGAACTGGAGAATCAGCAAAGAAAGGACCAATGCTCCCAATATCAGGAAGCAGTTTGGAGGAAGTGAAAACAAGTGCGGGCCCTCATCAGGAGCCTGAGCTCTGGGAGGCTGGTCAGGTGAGTGGCCGGAGCCAAGAGCATTGTGGGCACAGCGCCCCCTGCAGGGCGCTCTGGTTAAGTCCCGCAAAAGCTTAAGGCACTCACCCCGGGACAGGCAATCGTCATTCTAACCCACAGATTCACCTGCAGCTGTGCAAGTGATGTGTGTACCTGGTTTGTCAGTAGCGATGATCGGGGTATCCCCCTGCATTGCGAAGACAGCAAAGAATGAGGCCGAGGCCCCAAACTCTGGAAGACGGATGGTAGAGGAAAGGCAGGCGGCAGGTGTCCAGATTCAGCAGAGACCCTCAGCTGAAGAATCCCCTGGGGAGTTTTAAACCGCCACCCCTCAGATCCCAACCAGACTGGTCTGGGGCGTGGGGGCGGCACTGCTGTTCTTTAGACCCCCCTGGACTGGCTCCTGTGCAGCCATGATCCCACCTCTGCAGAGATGTTCTCTTCTCTGGAGAAGGGAGTGAGAAGATGTGTGTTCGTATTTGCTAAGAGTGTGGACAGAAAAGAAAAGAGTGACCACGCCGTGGGAGGGGCAGGAGGAGGCAGACCTGAGGGCCGGGGGCATGGTTATGCCCTTCAGCACTTTCCCAGCCTTGTGAAAAGACTCTTTTGAAACTAACATAAAGAACTAAATGAAATACTACAATCTGGTCTGGGACAAAGTCTCAGTCACGTTTGCTGGTGGGGAGGAAGTGGAGAGAAGTGCTGTCCACTCCCTGCAGGTATGTGGACAAAAGTGGCTGAGTCCAGAAGCCGTCACCCAAGGGAGTAAAGACTTCACAAGCGTTTCTAACACAAAAGCCCACTGGAGCCCCAATGCCACCAGAGACGGGGTCAACGGCCTGGGCTTGGTAGCACCATGTAAGACTTTGCAGCCACTAAAACAAAGTGGTGGTGGACGCACAGTGCTCTGTCGCTAAGTTAGAAAAGCAAGCTGATTTTCTGTAGAAAATACCTGTATTTCTGTAAAACAGGATGCATATGCCCACATCTCTACCTGTGTCTCGACCAGGGCCCCTCCACCCGGGGGCTACATACATTCGGGTGGGACTGGGCTATTCTCAGGGTGAGGGGGACCCAGAGACTGCAGGGTGCTGAGTGACACCCCTGGCCCCCACCCACAGATGCCAGGAGCAAAGTCTCCCCAGGTGTGACAATGAGAAATGTCTCAAGCTTTGCTAAATTTCACCTAAGGACAAACCTGCTCATGGCAGAGAGCCAGACTCATCATTTTGGGGAGACTTCTTTCTAAGTCATATGTTTCTATAATATTTAAAATTTACAAAAACATCCAGTACTTTTGCAATAAGAAAACCGACAGTTATAAGTAATGTATATATGTAATACACTATAGTAAATGTAAGTAACTTATATATGTGATATATATGACAATAAAGAAAATATAATATATAGCATATAAATTTATATTTATAATGGTCAATGTTTCCTTATAAATTATAGTTAATTAAAATATAATATACTATCAATTAAATAAAATAATACATCGCAAAAACATACTGCACATATTTATGATTGTCATATTTTCCTTATGTATTTGTTATATTTACTATAACAAATAATATAACACTATATTATACTATTTAAATATATTATATACTGATAATTGTCAAATTTTCCTTATATATTTACTATAATAAACAATGTAGCAAATATAAAAAAACTGTGTCTATTTAGAATTTCATATCTTCCATATGTACTTACTGTATTTACTATAATAATGGAATAATATAATATCATATATAAAATATATAAATCTAGTCTACACGTATTTATATTGTCATATTTTCCATGTATTTATTAGATACCGTAAAGCAAACACATAATACATATATTAATATGCTATATAAATACATGTATAAATGTCACATTTTCCTAACAGATACAGTTGTCAAGCAACTGTGTGATGTGGGATAGTTGCAAAGGCACAAAAGCTGTGAGAGGGGCTGCATCTGTATCTGGGGGTCGGGAAAGGGGAGGCGGGTGAAGGGTATATTTTTTCAGACACTTATTCATAAGGTTTGAAATTTCAACCACCAATATATTCTACGTATTTTTAAAAGAAAAGATCAGGAACCAAAGATTTGGGCTCAGGAGTGAAGAGAAAAGTGAGCTGGCCCCAGGCTTCCCAAGCCTCGCTGGGAAACAGACTCTGACATCGTCCGAGGCCAGGCTGGCCCCACCGCTCCGGCTCCCCCACAGCCCGCAGGCCCTGCGCTTGCTGGCAAGCAGACCCGGTGTCACATTCCCAGGTCCTCTTCCCACTGTCCCCACAGTAACGGCCTGGCAAGGAGAACCGGGAACCGAACCCTGGCGGGGACCCGCGGAGCCCAGGGCACCAGCACTGTATGCGCTCAGCCTGGTAACCCGCCTCCAGCCGGGATCCCTGTGAGCTCCGGAGAGGAAACTGAGGCTCAGGGAGGCAACGTGACAGCTTCACGCACAGCGAGTGGGGCGCAGTGTGGAGATTCAAGGGGAAGCCTGAAGCTGGAGGTAGAGAGCTTGGAAAAGACATGAGTTCCATTAACTCCGTCACAGTCCCACTCTTCACTTAGAAAAGCCTTCATGTCACGATCTCTCTTGGTATTTTACCCTCCCACTTGATTTGCACAATGTCCCTTTCTAGAAGGGCCAGGGTTGGCCGGGCCGGGGGTCAGGGCACTAAGTCAGGGTCCCTAGGGCATCCTGCCTTTTCCCACCTCCAAACCAGTGCACATGCTGTGCTTCCACCAAGAACGCCCTCATTTCCCCTCATCAGCCCTTCCCATTTCATCTCTGCCTCTCAAGAGTGGCTCCAGCCAGCACCTCCTCAAGCTGCCCTCACAGGCCTCTTCTCGTTTCTGGGCTGTGGATCACAGGCACCATCTCCCCACAAAGATCCAGAGTTTCCTGAGGGAGGCTCCGTGCCTCAGGTTTCTCCCCTACCTTCTAATGCCTCATCCACCATTAAGCAGGTGAGTATCAGGCCAGACCTAGGCTGAAACACTAGCTTTGCCACTCAGTGCTGTGTGGCCCGGAACATGTTACTTAACCTCTCTGAGCCTTGGTTTGTTCCATCTGCACAAGAGGAGCACACCTACAGCAATGTGGGTGTCCTGTCCAACACGCAGATACATATTAGCGGCAGTGGTGTCTGTCCTTCTGTGTGTGGGCCCCTCGCCACAGCTGAGCATGGTACCTACCAACCAGGGTGGAAGAATCTGAATGTTCATAACCCCAGAAAGGGCCTCAGGCAAAAACAGAAGAGAAGACAAATACTCAGGTTCTACTTCTTGGACAGGACGGATCAGAGGTGACCCATACTGCTTCCCACAGGTGTCCAGTGAGACAGTCTCAAATGGCAGCATTATCACTGGGTCTCCATTTCCAGCCCCATTTCCCCACCACCACCCCACGCCCCCGAATGCTTCCCAGGATGACCACCTAAAGTAACCCCTTGCAAGTGTCTGGGTCTGTGGAGCCTCAAACCATGACAACAGCCCTTTTATGGGACTGTCATGAGACTCACATAAGCTCGCTCATTTCACAAATATTTCAACATTCACAAAACAGCACAATGTTGTTGGGTATCAGGGTTACAATCAATCACACACGGGAACACACCAGGTGTGTAATAGATTCTATCAAATCCCTATCATTCTAAGCTAGAGGTTTCACATGGTGGCCCCAGGCTGCGTGGAGCAGGAGGAAGAGTGCTGCTTGGACTGAGTAGCATTTTTAGTAAGTTCTCCTCCTTCACAATGGAATAATGACAGTATAGATGCTCAGGTTTCCTTGCTGAAATGGGACTGTCATCTCAGGACCACCATTCTCATGTGTCAAGAACCAGCTGGGACAGAGCAGCACTTACCCCTTCCGAGAAGGGGTGAGCTTGCCCTTTGCCGCAATCCCCACCATTCCCTAGAGCCTCACACCCACCTGACTCAGGGAGGGACTGGCTTAGATCTCGGCCACAGTTTAACCAACATTTGAGAAAACCGAAACAGCCTTCAGACTCACCTTCTGACTGTCTCGAGCCCCCGATTCCTGCCGGCAGGGCCCCATTTTGGTTTCTGCAGCCTCCGAACTCTCCCTGCGGAGGCTGGGCCTCCCTTTGAGCTGCTCTCGCCTCCTCTCTCTGGCTTCCTGCAGGATGCATAGGCCCTCTTGGATTTTAGCAGGGGGGCCCTTCTCCGAATAGGTCCTCTTGACATCCAGCGGTGACCTTCCTCGATCATGTAGGTGGTCACCCCACTGAGGCACACTGCCCTCCTCTCTCTTCCCAATGGGTTTTCTCGGGGTCCCTTTCTTCTGGTCGGTGGGGGAAGGCTTGGGGGACATGCTGGCCCCATTGTCTGGACCCTCCCCGGCAGCAGGCCTTGACTCAATGGAGAAATTCTGACACTTTGCACTGAGGTGTCTATAAGCTAAGGTCATCTTTTCATCCTCTGTGATTCCTGAGACTTTTTTCCTAGGACTCTCGGGGCCAGAGGAGGCCCCTGGGTACTTCTCAGCAGGAGCCGAGGGCAGTGGAGCCCACAGGGGAGGGTTGAATTTGGTGTGGGAGGCTGCCCCTGGGTAGTTCGGCCAAGCCGCAATGGAACTATGGTTTGTCTGGGGAAAACCGGCTTGTTTCTGGGGACCCTGGGCTTCGGGACCCTCCTTCGAGCTCCTCCTTGCCTGTTTCACCATGCCCTGCCGGCCTGGGCTCTCCGGAGACCGACGGTCGGGCTCTGCAGGCCCCTCCCCAGTCTCGCTGGGGGCCCTCGCCGGCTGTCTCCTGTACTCCTCCATCAGGGCGTCCAGGTCCAAAACGCTGGGTCTGTAACCGTCTGCTTTGCCAGGGAATGTCTCACTGACCACCTTGGCCCGCCTCCTGGTGAGATCCCTGGAGAGTGGGCGACTTTTGAAAGCCGGGAATTTTGAGGCAGCATCATTATGGAATGTCTTGTCCTCGCTGTCCTTCCACTGCTGAGAAGAAGTGCCATCCTCTGGCCCTCGACGACTCCATGAAGCATCAGCATGGGTGATTCTCTCACTAGAAGGATCCAGAATCCTGTCCCCTAGGGACGAGGGACAGTCTGCTGGCTTTTGAGTTTTTGAGAAGCTGCCATTGTCCCTCTGTGTGCCCTTAGTCCAGTTCTTGCTGCCCACAGTCTCCAGGGGCTCCTCATGGTTGAAAGCCACCACAGTAGATGTGAAAGAATGAGGTGATGGAGGTGGAACTATTTTTCTAGAAGGTTCCATTGAGCTTTCCAGACCAGTCTTAACAACGCTCTTTGTTTTTGGAATATCAGGAATCTGATAGGTCACTGCAAAAAACGTCGCCTTGGGTTCCACAGACGACCCTTGCTTCACCACTGGAGACACCTGTGAGGCACCTGGACGCCCCTCCGGCACCTTGGCGCTCTGGTGGGCCGGCTGAGGTTTTCCTAAGGCGCCGCTGGTGGGCGTCAAGTAATCTGTCCGTCCCTGCTCCACTTTCAAGAACTGTTCTGGAGGCAAGAAGCTGAATTCCTCGAACTTCACGTCGTGGGGTAAAGTCCGGCGCCTCCACCTCTCTGTTCTCTGGCCCGAGGGGCTGGCCTTTCGCATCAGGACCTCAGGCTGCGGCTCCCTGGACACAAGGTGCCCCTTCTGCTTAAGCGTATCTGGATGTGGCCGCGTGGGGAAGTCGGAATGCGCGTCCTTAGCCCTGGAGGAAGGATCCAGAGGGCAGCCGCGGGGGGGACCCCTTTCCGCAGCTGAGAGGTCGCCTCCAGAAGCACTTCCCACCCTTTCGCGGCCCTGGCAGGGGGCCTCCCGGCCCGCAACTTGGAAGGACGGCACCACGGTGGCCTCGGCGGTGCTGCAGGGCCTGGCGGGGTGCTTGCTGGCCGCCTCCGGGCTCTGTTCCCAGCCCTTCTCATCACAGATGACCACAGGGATGGCTTTATGCCAGTTCACGGTCGCATCGCCTGTCCACTTGGGGGAGAGGCAGTTGCCCCCCGAAGTGTCTTTTGTCTCTCGGAAGTCAGGCTGTGGCCCCCTGACTTCATATGTCCTCCGAGCTTCCCAAATCAAACTGGCCCTTTGGACGGATCCCGCCTGACCGTCCAGCCTGCACTCTGGGCCAACGGGGGCGACCTCGGCAGACAGCTGTCCGCCCTGCAGCGACAGCCGGGACTGGCGGCCCTGGAGCGTCTGGGCTTTCTCCTCCGGCGCCATGGACACGGGCTCGCTGTGAGCGCGCTCCGCCACCGCGCGCACCACATCCAACTTGGGCTCAACCCGCTGGGACGGGGGAGGCTTTTCCGAGCGCTTGAGGAAGGGGCTGCTACAGCGTTTTTCGCCCACGGGGTATTTTTCCGGGAGGGGCGAGGGATGCTGTCGGGACTCACCCTTGGGGAGCCCAGTCCGTCCCAGCTTCTCAGGGCTGGCATTTTCCAGCCACCTGGCATTGTCTTTCTTGAGGCTCGTCTTCTCCAGCAGGTCCGTGCCCAGCCAGGAGCCTCTCTCCGGCCAGGGTCTGGATCTCTGCTCCGAGACCCCAGCTTCCGCCAGGTCACCGGGAGCCGTGGTCACAGTGTGTCTCTCCACGTGATGCTCAAACAACGTGGCCCGCGCCGTCTGGACACTTCCACCGTCTTCCGGAGGGACATCAGAAGGGCTCGGTGGCCCGCGTGCGCTCACGCTCCTACAGTCGTGGGGGGCTGGGCTGGAGCTGTCTTTCCTGTCCGTCTGTCTGAGCTTCTCCCTGAGAGCCCCTGGTTTCCAGGGGCTTCTGGGGGCAGACACTCCAGACAAACCATGCCCTTCCTTCCGCTGGGAAAAAAAAAAAAAAAAGATCCAATTTAAGTTAAAGCATTCCCAATGGAAAGGAAGCTACTTTTGAAAACCAAACAGTGAGATACCATAAAATGGCAAAGACTGGACACAACCAGTGTGGGTGAGGAGGTGGAAATGGGTGCACTTGGGATCTGTGGGAGAAAAATAAATGGGCATGAGGTTAGGGCTTTCATTCTAGCTGCCTTGATTTGAAAATACTCCTTTCCTTTCATCTAGTCAGTTTCCTTCCAGGATATTCTGCGCATGTGCTCAAGCCCGTCTGCAGGAACAAGGAAGTTCACACCGCGCTGCAGTGACGGGAGAGACCGTGGAACAACGGAGAGGGCATCGAAGGGGCGCTGGCCAAACAGATGCTGCTGCGCCGAATAGCAGGCCACCCACTGGGACTTGGGTCAAAGAAGGTGTGGGTCCAGATGTCCTGCGAACATTCAAACATTGTATGCTGAAGGTATAATATCAGTTTTTAAAACCACACGCATATGTATTTATGTAGAGGTACAGTGGGAACAAGCTGTAAGTCAAAATAAGAAATGGGAATGAGGGTGAGAGCATTCTCTGTTAAACTCTACACTCTGGCTCTGTGCAGTTTTTATAAAACACTTGTATTACTTAGCAATGAAAAGAATTTTCTTCTTCTTGAAAGTAAGTCTACACTCACAAGCTAAGCAGAGATCTGCCATCTAACTCCCCATCCACCCATCCCACTCCTGGGGAAAATACCCAATATAACCGAAAAGAAGCTTGTTTTCTTCTTTTTTATTGGAAAGGTGTAGGCAGGAATGAAGTCGACCAGGCAGGCAGGAAAAGAGAGGAGGAAGAGGCATCTTTATTTTATTTTTATTTAGTTCCTCACAGTGGTTGTTTCCCCGGACCCAGGACTGGAACCCAGGGGTATGTGGCCTGTGCTCCTTTGGAGGTGACTGACCTGAGCACTGTTCCACCTGGGTGCGCTGAAAAGAAACTTTTAAACAGAAACCTGTACATCCATGTTTATAGCAGTAGGTTTCATAATCACCAAAAGGTGGACACAACCCAAATGTCCATGTGAATGGACAGCCAGATAATCAGGGCGTTGTCTATCCACACAACGGAATACTGTTCAGTCGTAATAAAGAAGAAAGGACTGACACCTGCTGTCAATCACACGATGACCCTTGGAAAACATTATGCAAAGGGAAAGAAGTCAGACACACAAGGCCACATGCTTTTACGACTCCATTTAAATGGAGTATCCAGAGCAGGCCAGTCTAGAGAGACAGAAAGTCGATTCACGGTTTGCCATGGGCCAGGTGGGGTGGAAGTGACTCTCAGGGCTTCCCGATGAAGCGATGGAAAATTCTGGACCTAAAGAGCGGAGATGGCCCCACAGCGCCAGGAGCACCTGAAGGCCACAGGACTGCACATCTGAATGTGGCACAGCTATCACTGCCTAAGTCCTGACGCTGGTCGTGGAATGTCGGGGAAGAAGTGAAAAGCTCTTTTGGTTTAAAATGTTCTTTGTATTTTATTCCAGAAATTGTTTATACACGATATATGACTCCACAGTAAAGGAATCGAAACAATATAGACAAAGCTCTTGTCCTTTTTGCTCCTTCCTTCCAACACCAGGGCCCTTCCAGAATAACAACCTATCAGTGGGACATGTACCCTTCTAGAACTTTCCAGAACTTTCTCCTTGCATTATTTCATTATTCTTCCTCCTTGCACTATGGTGTTAAGTGTGTGTGCAGACACACTAGAAATACACAATCTGTTGTTTAAACTTAAATATATTGTTCTTCAAAAGTGAAAATGATATATTTTGTTTTGAATATTTTACCACAATTAAAAAAAAAATCACCAGGCACACAGGCCTAGTGGCCTAGTGGGCTAGTTCACCGAGGCTCAGTCCACATACATCCCAAGGCCCCCGGCTCAAGACCAGGGTCTGAGGAAATGACCAAGAGGAACAATAAAATAAAATGCTTCTTCCTCCTCTCTTCCTGCCTGCCTGTCTACGCGCCTTCATTCCCACTGCACCCCTCCTTTATTAAAAACAAAAACAAAAACAAAATCTCTGTATAGAGGTAAAATTTCATGATATTTAATATAAGGATTTCTTTACTTAATTTTCATGTTTTGAAAGCTTTCAAAACACACAGCATTTCAGACAAGAGAATGAATGGCTGTGACCCACCCCAGATTCGATGACAAACACCATTCCAGCCCGCTTGCGTCACACAAGCCTTTCTCTTCTACCTGTCGTTGCCCTGTGGGTGAGGAGGAGAGGACTTCCCCTAAACCAGAACCTCTCAACTGTCTTCAAAGAAATGACTTGGAAGGCCCAAGAAGAGAAAACAAGGCAAACCACCTGCCCCGGAGAGGTGGACACAGCTATCAGACCCATGTCGCCTTTGTTGGGGATTTAGGATGGGCTGGAAACCAAGTGCTGGTGTCTAAAACTCTGCTTAAGCCGCTTAAAATGTGAAAACTCCACCTGCAGCTGACCCAGCCATTTCATGCCTAGGTATTTACTCAGAAGAAAACAGTTGTCCCTACAAAGCCGTGCCCACAAATGCTCATAGCAGCTCTACTGCAATGGCCTAACACTAGAAGCGACCCAAATGTCTAATAAAGAGTGAGCAGAGGTGTTCCCTGATGCAGTAGCAGTTACAACTGCTGCCTCTGGCTGAGTGCAGTCCACACACATCTCAACGACTCTGGTTTGAGTCCTGGGGCTAAAATTATTCCTGCCTGCACCTTTCCTTTAAAAAAAAAAAAAAAAAAAAAAAAAAAAGAATGGATGGGTAAAGGATAAACTATGGTCTGCCCATACTACCATGGGGTACTACTCAGCAAGGTAAAAGGAATGAACTACTGATAAACACTACATCATGATACATCTCAAAATTTCTTCTTCTGAGTGAAAGAAGGGAGACCAAAATGAGAGCATTGTACCTATTTATTTTTTAACAAATCTTGAAAATGCAAAATCTAGAAATGTGACAAGCAGACCAGGGTGGCGTGGGGGAGGTGGGCAGGGGAAAGTTAGACGTTTATTGTCTTGACTGCTGGAGTCTCTCAGTGTGCACACCTGCGACCCTCTACTTCGACACATCCGCGGTGCGGTTTTCTGTATTTCAGTAAGACCTCAATAAAAACTCCACAGAAAGCATTGACCACAAACTCATTATACCTAGCTGTGATTTTATGAGATTTTCTTATTAAACATAGCAAATAAAAATACTCTCTAAGAAATGTAATTGCTGGTAATTTCCCCTCCTTCTCCTGCTGTTAAGTGAGGAGCAGGTGGGGAAGGGAACAGGGACCATCAAGAGGCAGAGGGAGGGAGTTCCTATTAACATCTTTTAACCTCCCGTCGTTTCATGGTAAAGGAGTCATCCTGACGATGGAAAGCCATATCCCTCCTCCTACTTACAGAGAAAATAAACACCCGATGACCACATTTGTAAACAGCACTAAACACCAAGGGACAAGAAATCAACCTATCACACCAAAAAAAAAAAAAAATTTTTTTTTTCCAAAGTCCCAATATTAGAGGCAAGAAAGAAAAAAATGTCTTATGGCTCGTGAGAGGTTTCTGTTCCTTGTATGGAGCTTGCAGACTCTTTCTGCAGCAAAGATAACTACCCACCGGGCATCAAGACGTGCCAGCCGGTCTCTTACCTTTTCTCTGGGTTCCTTAGGGAACTCCTCACTCAGCTCGGGGCACTTCTCATATTTGACTTCCTGGCTTGAATTCGGGCTTGAAAACCTGGCACAGAGATCCAAGTTACTAGTGTGGATCCAGAGCTGGGACTCCCTCCAGCCCACACCCCGTAACCAGCTATGGTACCCGGGGGGAAATCAGAACTGAGATCATCAGGGCGATACTTGCTGCCCCATTTCCTTGGAAAAAGGACATATCCTTTTCTGTGGCCACACCAAGGACCTGTGGGGAGAGCGGGGGGCCAGCCTACCTTAAACACAGCATCATCGGGAGAGCCACAGCCCCGGGCTCGGGGGAAGGAAGCTGGGTGCAGGTCCCAGCTCTGCCACCTCCCACTGTGGAGCTGGGGCGTGTGACCTCACCTAAGCCTCTGTTTCTTCATCTACAAAACGGGGATAATTAACACCTCCCCCTCATCCTTTGTAGGGCAGATAAGAGGCTACCCAAGGCCCTAATAGCTACATGAGGGTGTTGGGGGAAGAGCGCAGCTGCACTGAAGGGTAATTAATGGCTGCGCCCAGCACCGGCTCAGCTCCCAGCAGCCTCCCCGCAGACCAGGGCAGGCGCTGCCAGGGACTGTGGGATACTGGTCTGTCTGCCTCTCCGGGCACACTGGCCAAGTCGTTGTCCCTTTCTGGGTCTCTGTTTCTCCACTTAGCGTGCGAAGGGAGAGAAAGGGGAGTTCTCTGGAGGAGAACACTCGCCCAGTACTGAGGGCCACAGAGAAAGGTGAGGGCCTTTCTTACAACCGACACAGGCTCAGTCGTCAGGGTCTCTCTCCTGGGAAATGTGAAACGGAGGTGAGTTGGTGCTAAACTCGGAGGCTCAGTTTCCCCACTTTCAGATGGGAATAGAGGGAGAGGAGCCATGTAAGGTCCTGGCATGGGCGCCCCTTTCTCTGGCATCTGAACTCCGAGGTTCTCAGGCCTGGTTGTACATGAGAAACGCTCGGGAAGCTTTTTAAAACCACGACAGGCACCCCTCCCCTGGCCAACTGAATCAGAATCTCTGGGGCGTGGGGCTCAGGCACCCGTCTTTTTTCCAGGTAATTTTAAATGCTGAGAGCTGCAGATCTAACCCTGGCCCGGCTGGCTGCCCTGGGTTCCCAAGGCACTTGGGCAGCCTGCCCGGAGGCCTCACCCCCTGGAAGCTCCACCCCGAGGTATGTCAGTGGCACGCAGGTCATTAAGGAGCTGGTGGACATGGCCAGGGAGGCATCTCCAAACGTAGCCCAGAAGCCACTCGGAGGAAAAAAAGAAATCAAGAGGTGTCAGCATCCTGGCAGACTTAGAAAATCATCATTAACCAGCAGGATGAATCCTCTCAACTGGCTACTGGGTATGGAGGGCTTCCTGTGGGCAGGGCAGGGCCCAGCATTGCCCTCGTCCTGAAGGAAGCGCTCAGGATCTTTTTCCATTTGGAAACGAAGAAGCTCAAGAGAAGACATGTGCCTGTGTTATCTCACCCCGATTTCATTTTGTGGGCCCCTCATGTGGGCGAGGCTGAGGTTAAGCACCCTCAGACCCTAGGTAAGGAAAGCTGAGCATGGAGCCAGGCTGAGCAGAAGGCCACTGGGCTGCTGGCTTCCTCAGGGTGCTTCACCTTCCCCGTCGGGGTCTGCGAAACGGGCATGACGCCTTCCCCGCTGTGAATTACAGAGGCGACAGGGAACAAGGTGGTCAGGCTGCCAGCACACAGCGGGGAGCTGTGTGGTCTCCAGCCTCAGCCTCTCATCTGAGATGTGGAAGCCGGTGTCACTTCTCTCCGCCTGGGGGGACTAAGAGGGAGGACTGGTGCCCAGCAGGGAGCCTGGTGCCCAAGCTCCCCTTCCCGAGGAGGAGTCTCTGGTGGCACCCGGAGTGTGGCCCTGGGATGGGCCCACTTACAGTCTGGTCAAATCTGCCGACAGTGGCCGGGCCCGGAACGCCTTCCTCCTCGTCACTGGCTCCGCATCTGCACTCTCGGTGGCGGCCCAGCCTCTAATCCGCTCCTGGACACTCACGCCTGCTCTGTCCCGCTCCGGCTTGGCTGATGGGGCCTCAGGGGAGGCTGGTGGGGTTTCAGACCCCGCTGCCAAGGCCAGGGCGCTCTCCTCCCCAAACAGACTGACGCGCTTGGCAACGCTGCCACAGGGGGCCCGCCCTCCCGGAGCCGACACGTCCCGGCCCGACGCTCTGCTCGGGGTCTCAGCAGCTTCTTGGCCTGTTCTTGGCTGGGGAGAAGGACACTCGGGCACCTTGGCTGATTCTCCATCCAGCATGAACTTCTCTTGCCTGAGATTCTCGTCCTTCATGGGGGTGACCTTGGCAGCGTCCCCTGCCATTCTGAGGGCACCCATCTCCACCTGCTTACCACACACCTTCTGCTGCTCTTGGCTCTTCTTGGTCACCTCTGGATGACCAAAGATGCCTGCATCTGGGTCATGAAGGGGGTCCACTCTGGACTCTGGGGGGGCCCTCTCCAGCCCCTGACGCTGGGCGGGGGACTCTGCTATGGCCTTATCGGACCCCTTCTTCAGCTGGGCCTCTCTGCTCTCAAACCGGGCTGTGAGGTCCACAGACAGAGGCCTGGGCCTCCGCACCCACGTCTTCTCAGGAGGGGTCGGGGGCATCTTCCCCAGCACAGCTGCTCCCCCCGAGCCTGGCTTTGGAAGTTGCCCCAATTCGGGGTAAATGGCAGAGGTGGGCCTCCTCTTCCGACAAGGCCCGGGCCCCTCCACACTGCTGGCCTTTGACAGGGGCTCCTTTGTTCCTGTCTCTTCTTGGGCAGCAGCAGGTCTTGTGTCCTGTGACAGGGAGGCTGGGTGGGGAAGGGTCCCCCCAGGCTTTCGGGCAGGCAGCGGGGGCTTGGTGGCCCCCTCAGGCCAGGATCCCACAGGAGACACTGGAGACACGTCTGTGCCATCCTCCTGGGCCCCCTCCGTGGCCCCCTTCCCCAAAGTGGAGCCAGCCTGGGTGGGTTCAAACAGAATCGTGCTGTTGGGGCTGAGCTGCAGGAATGGGGTCTTGTGGAACAGACATGAGCTTCCCCTCAGGCCCTCCATACTCTCCGCCGCCTGCCCCACCAGGCTCAGCATCTTCTCGTCCAAATCCTTGGTCACCGCTTCCTGGGATGGCTCACAGGCAGAAGCCGGCCTGCTCCGGCCAGGCCCCAAGCCCACGATGGGGGCTTTCGCGTCTGGGGCCTTCTCCTTGGAGAAGGGTTTGGGAGAGAGTCTGCGCAGAGGGAAAAAGCGGGCCGGGCTCCTGACGGGGCTCTTTGCTTCCAAGAGCCGCGCTGAGGGGGTCCCTGAGGCACCGCCGGCCTGGCGGAAGTAGGTCCGCGTCAGAGTCTCCTCCTTGGTGACTTCGCCGAGGCCTGGGACCCCGGTCAGGGAGCTTAAGGAGCCAATCTCCACCCGCGTCACCATGGTTCCGGTGCATCCATGGGAGTGGAAATCATCCAAGAGAGAGGAGCAACTGTTGACCAAAAAGAAAAGGAAAGGAAAAAAGTTAATCAAAACTTCAGTCGGTGTCTGGGTCACACAGACGAGGCCTCTGGTTCTGGACAGCGCTCTCCAGCTGACCTCACCGGGCAAGCCTAGGCTGGTCTCTAACTGCACTCTGAGCTCTGGGCAAAGCGGGTGGGCCCAGCGACTGCCTCTCAAGTTCATTCCAGCTCACAGGGGTTGGAAAAAGTGCCAACGTTCTCTACAACTTGCCCAACTCAGTGCATCTCAAGTTCAGATGAGAGGAGCCAGCTCAGAGGGGCCTGGAGTCACTCAGACAGGAAGCGGCAATGTCAGAATTTGAACCCAGGTGCCCCGCACATGCCCAGCAGGAGGCTCGGTGGGTCCTCCAGTTCCCCTAAGTATTTTCCTATGTCAAAGCCTGCCCACATCAGGAATCCTAGCTGATCTTGGTCACAGCCTTCTGCTGAGTGTCAAGCGCAGAGCGGGTAAGGGACCAGCAGAGCACACAGCCACCAATGCCAGATTCCCGGGAGTCACAGAGAGTGGTCCGGTTGCCCAAGCCTCGGCCCCTGCCCTTTCCAGACTGCCCCTTACCTCCCGCTCCTGACTCTCCCAGATGCCTTTTAAAAGAGTGCCGCTGGTGTGCAGACCGCATGCAGCCCCAGAACCAGGTTCAGGACCCAGGGCCAGGGTGAAAACCCAAAAAAAGAGCAACTAAATAAAGACGTTTCTTCCTCCCCCTTCCTTCCTTAAACGCTTCTTCCTCCTCTCCCTCTCTTCCTGCCTCACTTTAGAAAAGAAAGAAAGAAGCCTCCACCTTGTCACTCCACCTCTTAGGTGCTCACCGGTGGGTCCTTTTCTGTTGATCAGCTAATTGTTCTGGCTTCTTTCAGAGTCTCAGAAGAGTCGCAGTGAATGGTGAGGACTTTCCAGGAGCGAGGCTTCGATGTAAGCCAAAAACTTGGTACGTTTTAGAAATCGCATCCTCCTTGCAACCTATGAGGTGAGAAGCATGATCATCAGACACCTCAGGCATCGGTCACTTGTGTGTCCAGCTCTGAGCTCTGTCTCGTAAGGTAGGAGCCTTCCTCTCTCATGAAGCTGCCGCAATCCATAGGCAAGGGTGGGTGTCTAGCACCGTTGTGGAGAAGGAGGGAAAGGCCCAGAGAGGCTGCCCCTCTGGCCTACAATCACACAGCAGAAATGTGACAAGTTCTCATCCCTTCCAACTCTGCCTTTGTGACAAGGATGTCGTAGTTGTTTCTGGTCTTAGAAAGTGCTAGACGGGTGTGTATTCTTGATTCCTTCCCCTCTCCCACCCTACCTTCACACCACCCTTCTCCTTCCCTGCAAAACTGCCCCCAACCTACCCTCCTCTAGATGGACTGCAAGGAGAAGGTATTTTAGTGTGATGCTCGCCTTCCTGGGCCTCGCATTCTGCGCCCGACTCTGACTCACTCAGCCTCCAGGAAAGAAAGGCAGACAGATTTTGATATTTTCTCTTCCTTACACGCTCGATGGTGCTAACAGATTCCTTCTCCCCAAACCGGAGAACATTGCCTAGACACAGTTAGAGGCAGAAAAGAGGGACAGATAGGGAGAATCGGAGAATCCGAGAACGGGAAATTCCATCCAGGTTGACCTGGGGTGGATTTCTAAGGCACCACGGTCCTGCCCCAAATGGGGACTGTTCACTGTCAGAGCCCAGAATTGCCTAGAACCCTGCTTGGGGACACAGAGGTAACCTGGACAAGAGACCCAGGACAACCACAGAAGTCACAGGACAGAGAAGACCCCCCACAAGAACCCACAGGCGCCCCCACCCCCGGGGCACTCCAGGGCTCGGGGTCAGCGCCGGCCCCACTTACCCAAGCTGGTGGCTCTGGCTGGGGACGTCTGCCTGTCGGAGGAATCCTAGGGTGTCACATCTCGTGGCAAGCCGGGCAGTCTGCACACTCCGACGCAGAGGCAGGAGGGGAGGGGAGCTCGTCCCGGCAGCTGACTTGCGGCAGGTCTAGGGAGACACAGGACGACAGCCTCGGTTCCGGAGTTCTGGCAGTGTATGCACAGGCAGCGCGAACGCTGCTGAGAGCCAACTGCATGCACTTGCACACTCTCCAGCTTGAAAAACTCATGCTCCTTTCAGATCTTCAGTACTGAGCCTCACATACACATGTGCATACAGAGTGCTGAGTCCAGAGCACGCAGCAGGTGCTCAAACACGGCCCTCCCGGCACCTCTACTATTTACTGAGCACCTATTGTGTGCACAAAAACGAACAAGAAAACTCTCCGGCACTCAGGGACTCGCATCTGGTGTACGACCTGCACACAAAGTTACGACGCAGGGTAATAACATCACGGTAGGTAAAAGGGGTGCGGGGTTGTCTGGGAATGGGTCTAGGGTTGTTTTAGAGGTGACCCCCAGGCACTCGAGGCGCTGGCTGCTTTTGAAGAGCTTCTCCTGGCTCTCCTGCTCAGCACTATTGGACATGGTGTCCCCTGAAGTCCTCCATCGCCGCCTCAGGGCCTTTGCACACGCTGCTCTCTGGGACGCCCCTCCTGTTCACGCTGACATGTCCCACCGTCCAGACAATGGCTCAGACCCCCTGCCCCTGCTGCAGTTCCCCGAGCACCACAGACACTTGGCGGGACTCAGTCACAGCTCCGCAGAACAGGGGCCTTTCTTCGCATCCGTCTTTCCCATTCAACAGTGAGCCCCAAGGATCGCCCTGAACCCCAGCGGCCAGCACCAGGGCCCTGCCTGTGATCGCACCAAAGACAAAAATGCACAAAGGGATAGTTGAGAGAATATAAAAATGGAGAAGCAGCCGTCTTGCTCTCCTCCGAGTCTCACTCTGGTGCCCAGAGTGTCACGACACTGCAGCTGGGACAGGAGGGCCTGTGGTTCTGACGCGCTTTGCGTGGCCGCGGATCGGAGCCACAGGATCGCAGAGCAACGAGCCGCGGGCTCAGACAGAGGCTTGGGCGGCTGCTCCTGCCAAGAGATCCGTCCGTGTCCCCAAACCCCTCCACGGCCAAGGACACTGTCTGCCACCTGCTGCGCCCACGCTCACCCCACGCCGTCGCACCCACTCATCCACCCAAGTGTGGGGTGAAGGCTTCTCGACGTGGCTTTCCTGGAAAGCGGCACCAAGAGCACAGGTGAACGACCGCGGGTCGAGGGCGCCCCATCCGGGGCTCTCTGAACCCACCTCGAGGGCCATCAGCAGGGAAGGAAACTGGGGAAACCCTGAGACGAAGACTCGAGGTCTAGCTCCTTTACACCAGAGGCGTGTTCCTGTTACCTGCAAACTGCCGTGTGCACTGCGCTTCCTCTCAAGTCTCCATTCACAGCACCTGCGGGGCTGCACCCCCTGCTCGGGCGGCCGAGCCGCCTGGCTGTGGCCCATATACAGCCCGCGGACCGGGTCTGAGACCCAGGCCAGGGGAAGGGGAACCGAAATGAAACATAAATAAAAACGTGTCTTCCTTCCCTCGCTCCCTCCTTCCCCCTCTAACTTCTCTCCTCAAAAACAAAAAAGGGGGGGCAGGTGTGCCCTTGTGGGCTCAGGCAACTGAGACGGTGGTGTGGGAGCCAGACAGAATAGCCCAGGGACCCAGGTTCGTGACCCGGGGACAGGGTGAACATGCAAAAATGAACAACGAAATAAATAAAGATGGCACGCCCTGGTGGAGCAGTGGCTGGGTCAGTCGTCTCTGAAGGAGCACAGGCCACGACCCCTGGGGGGCTGTGGGGGTGGTAGGGGAAGCAACCAGTGTGAATAACCACATAAAATAAAAAATGCTTCTTCTACCTCTCTTCCTGCCTACCTGCCTATTCCCCTTCAGTCCTGGCTGCACCTTCCTTAAAAATAAAGATGTTCCTTTCTCTTCTCTCCTTCCTTAAAATGCTTCTTCCTCCTCTCCCTTCCTGCCTCTCTTTAGAAGAAAAAGAAAGGAAGACGGCCTGGTTAATGCCTGGTATGTAAATATGGCTTCGCGAATGAATCAGTGCTTTGATTAATACAACCGATGAATAAAGCGGGGAGCCTTTCTAAACCGCTGTCATGATGGCTGAGTCTTAAAGCATTTCCCAAGCCTGGAAAGTTTCCGGTGTTCATCTAACTTGTAATTTACCAGGAAACTTGCTTTCAACCCTTACTTGAAATGTGCCACATGTGTGGTGCTGGACTGAAGAGAAGTTCATCTTTTCCAAAACATCCCAAAGGCCACTCAGGCCGAGGCAGCTGCTGTTCCTTCCTGGGCTGATCTTGCTCTTTTGAAATGAATGAATACGACGGCCAGGCCAGGGGACAGGAGCTGCCCAAAGAAAGAGGGTCACAGGTGAGCCGTCTCTGCCGGCACATACATTGTGCTGGCCTGGGGGGTCAGAGGGGCCTCCTGCCGGGACCGGGAGACAGAGGACAGGACGTCAGTCTGATCTCAGCAGCGGGGTCTGCTGCTGCTGAGAGCATGACGTCACAGAGCTGACCTCCCTGCAGCTTCCTGCAGAGGAAACCAGGGTCCTGGGAGATAGGTCCCCAAACCCAAAGTGGCAGAAGTCAGACAGGGATCATTCAAGAGCATCCGTCGGTCCATCCTTCAGACCCTCCTTCCACAAACCAGGCTCTGGCTGGGTGCTGGGGGGAACCTGACACCCGCTCCGGGAGAAGGCTGCGTTTCCACTCGCACCCAAGCGTGTGGCAGCTTTCCCCTCAGATGCGGGGGCGTTGATTCATCCAAGCAGCTGTTGCGGATCTTTAATACTGACACCCTTAAATCCGATCTGGGAGCTCACCAGCCATTCCCTTGGCATCTCTGGGTGCCGTTTCCCGGGAATGCCACCATCTGGTGAGGGGTGCGAGCCAGCCCTGACACCTTACAGTGCCTTCCGGAACGTGAGCGGGGCTCCCAAGTCTGCCAATCCACCCTGCGTGTACCCTGCCCTCCAAGATCAGGGCTGCAAGAATGCCTGCACGGCATTTATGCAATGCCCACAGGCCCCGGTGGAGAGGGCCCAGTGTCCAGCGTCCCCAGGGTCCTGCATCCTCTCCTCTGCGTCCCCCTGCTGTGGCGCTAGCTCACTCGTGCATTTGTCCCAGGACACAGCTCCTGAGCTCCTGCGATGCCCCGGGCCCCACGCAACATAGAGGAAGCAGACAATCAGGAGAAGGGAGAGACACAACCCACACCATAAAGAAGGAAAAAATATGAATGTCAGGCAGACAATGATAAAGGAAAGAGTTTGAGATGGGTGTGGGGGGAAGGCTTTGTGGAGAAGGGAGGATTACGATCTGCTCCCAGGGCACACCCTGGTGGCCAGTGGGTAAGTCCACGGTGGCAGAGTCCACACACATTCCAGGGACCTGGTTTCCCCACCCCGGGCTGGGAGCAACAGCCAAGATGAACAAGTGAATAAAATAAAGTGCTGCTTCCTCCTCTCTCTTCCTGCCTGCCTGCCTGCCTGCCTGCCTTCATTCCTGCCTGCACCTGTCCTTTGACAAAATTAGAAAATAAATAAAATCCTCTCCTGGCACACCCTGGTGGCTCTGGCGTTAAGTCTGAGGCTTTGGTATAGCGCACGTAAAGCCCAAGGACCTGAGCTCATGACCTGCACCAGAGGGAAGAACCAAAATGCATCAAATAAACAAACGCTTCCTCTTCTCTCTTCCTGCCCACCTGCTTGCCTTCATCTCGTCAGCTTCTTTCCTCTTTAAAGCAAGAACAACAACTAAAACTCGTAGTAGCAGCAGGCAGAGTAAGTCTGGGATATGTATGTGCCACCCGGCCACTCCCTTGCTCAAAATCCACACGTGTCTCTCCACCGCCCTCTAGATGAAGAGCAAACTCCTCCGGGATCTGATGGGAGGCAGAGCACTTGCACTTATCCAGCTCCACAGTCTAATGATTAACAGCCCCCCACTTGTCTGTCTGCCTCACACACACTTACACTCACAAGGAAGCCCAGACAGGTGACAAGAGACCCTACACCCTCATGCCTCTGCACCGTCATTTCCTCACTGCCTGGCTGATGTCTATTCATCACTCGATTCTCAGCTCCAAAACAGCACCTCCTCCAGGAAGCCTTCCCTGATGCCCCAAGGCAGATTCTTGTATCAAACTCATGAACTTCTCCACCTCGCATTCATCTTCACTTGCAGTACTGCCTCTATTTCCTCTACAAAACTCTGAGCTCCCAGGAGGACCCCAGGTCCAGTTCACAGCTGTATCCCTGGGGACTGACAGCAGACTAGACAAAAAGTCAGTGTGCCAAAAGTATAGGAAAGGGAGAGCATCCCTAAGAGAAAAAAAAATTAAAATCCAGTGCGGGTGTGGGTATGGGAAAATGGAAACACTCATCGGCTCCAGGGGACAGGGTACGTTAGAGAAGCAGTCTGGCCATGCTCACTTTCAGCTAACATTTTTTGAGTCGGGCACGTATTAACTGAGTCTGTGCACCATCTGCCTTCTCCCTTCTAGTGCCCTCAACAACCCTGGGCCTTTCCAGTGACGACCCCATTCTACAGGTGAGGAAGAACGCGGCTCAGACACAGTCAGATCACACGCTGTAAGGGGTTGAGTTAGGGCTGAGGTCTTCTGACCGTACATCAGGTGTTTTCTCCCATATGCCTCACTCCAAAGATAGGCAACTCTTTTTGACTCAGTCACCCACTTCTGCAAACACCTTCTTGGGAAGGAACCTAAAGGGAGAGAAAATCACCAACACAAAGGTGGGCATTGTGTTACCCGCCCAAATGCAGCAGTAAGACTCCCGGCAGTTAGAGGGTGAAAATGCATGACTCCTAAGTCATCTGGAATGTCACAAAGGTTGCAGCATTGGCCAGCAGGCCAGATGTCCAGTTCCCAGTTCGCCCGGAACCCCACCAATGGCAAAATTTCCACACGTCCCAAATTTGTGATCAGAAAAGACAGTCCTCAGGGCTTTAACAACAAAAAGCAAAAGCCTAGAATGATCACCATTCTCCCCCAAATGATACCTGTGTCTCAGCCACACGCAAGGGGTCTTGAAAGCGAGGGGTGGGAGGCCTACTTGGAAAAGTGGAAAGCGCTCAGGAGGCGCTTGCTGGAGGAAGCAGATGGAAACCCTTTCTGCATTCAAGGCCGTGACAATAGCCGACATTGTTTACACAAATAGCCACGGTCTGAAGAGGAAAAAAATAGTGTTGGGGACTTGGGATGGGATCCTTGGTAACATTCAAAATTCTTTTCCAGTTCAATCAATGTTGTTTGTGCAAAGAGCGTTCTTTTTACGTCTCGATGCCAGAACTTCCTCTCGGAGCTGTGTTTCTCCCCATCAATTCCAAATGAGCACTAAGGGGCTCTCCTGCCTATTTTCAGAAGTTCCAATGAATAAAAATAACTGTCAGTGGTTTAGCTCGGTGCCTGGCACTCAGAGCGTTACATGCATTCTTATTTTGTCCCCGTCAAAACTGAGAAGCAGGTCCTCTCCTTACCGATGTCACCCAGGGTGGCCAGAAGTGTGGGAATCCCACACTCCTACCCTGTCTGATTTCTTCCGAAATCCACATGGGCTCCAGAAGAACAACTGTGCTTTCTGATGATCGGATGCACAGGACACGACACACTCGTTAGGGTGGCTATTCTCCAGTAAAACAGACACCAACAAGCATGGGTGAGGCTGTGGAAACACTGAAACCCTCAGCACTGTTCGTGAGAAACAAGAGTCTCTTCCAAAATTAAATACAGAACCACCCAACCACCCAGCAACCCTACGCCTAGGTCTATCCCCCAGAGACCTGAAAACAGAGATTCAAACATGCTTGGACACAGCGCTCAAAGCAACCTTATTCC
Source organism: Solenodon paradoxus (assembly GCA_004363575.1). Taxonomy (NCBI): domain Eukaryota; kingdom Metazoa; phylum Chordata; class Mammalia; order Eulipotyphla; family Solenodontidae; genus Solenodon; species Solenodon paradoxus. The sequence continues at coordinate 77,472 of RJWH01004204.1, read as the reverse complement.
CAGGAGCCAAAAGGCGGAAGCAAACCGCACGTCTACGGAAGGACAAAGAAACAAAATGCATTATGTCCACACAACGGAATATTCTTCTTCCTCAAAAGGGAAGGAAATCCTCACACTTGCAACAACGTGGATGAGCCTGGAGGACTTTAAGCTGAGTGTGCACCGCCGGCTAGAGAAGGCACGACTGTCTGACTCCACAGATGAGTACTCAGGACGGTCAAGTTCACAGAGACAGAAGGCGTGGACGCGGCTGGGGGCCGGGGGCCTGAGGAGTGATTGTTAAATGAGGAAAGTTTCTTGATTTTTTTTTTTTAAATGATCACAGACAAGGCAGTTTTATGCATCCCAGTTCAGGTGTCTCTGACATTTTTTTTTTCTGTTGTTGTTGTCTCCATATTTATTTGATCATTTCTCTTTTTTAATATTATAATTGCATTATTATTTCTTTTGTTTACAAAATCATACTCATTTTAAGAAATCAAACTTGCTTCTCAGTCTATAGGCGTCACCCTCCCCCAGAGTCCCGTGTCCCAGGGGTCTTTTGTTGGGGCTGTTTGTTCCATTTCACTATATTACACGTATGAGTGACACCATCCTGTATTTCTCTTTTTACTTTCTGACTTATTTCACTGAACATGATCCCTCCAGTTCCAGCCAGATTGTTGCAAAGGGCAGTTTCTTCTACTGTTTAGTAGCTGCATAGATGTGCACTGAGCATATGCACAGCAGAGTCTTCATCCATCATCTGTTGATGGCACTTGGGTTGTTCCCCTGTCTTGACTATCATGAGCTGTGCTGCTATGAACATAGGGTGCAGATATTTTTCCTGGTTAGAGATTTTGTACTCCCTGGAAATATGTCTAGGAGCTGGATCAAATAGTAGTTCCATCTTTATTTTTTTGAGGACCCCAATGAGGAGTTTCAGCAGGAGATGATGAAGTTCTGGAGATGGTTGAGTAACAACATGAATACATGCCTAAAAATAGCTAAGATGGTAAATTTTGTATAATATATATTTTACCACACCCACAAGACAAACAAAAACAAAAACAAAAAAAGAAGAAAAACTCCTATAATAATCATGTAACTCAGCTGAGGGGGACCCCTGTTCTTTGGGCAAATTTCCACAAAAGGTCCTCACGGTCCACACTAGGCTATGTCCCCATACTGGGAAAGCAAAGGAGACCTCATTCTTGATGACAGTGGGCGTGACGCTGTCTAGTGGAGTAAATTAAACACCAGAAAATTTGGGGGCTGCCCAGATGGGAGCAGTAAAAGCACAAAGGAAGAGTAGTCAGAGAGGCCTTCCTGGAAGAGATGACATTCCAACTGAGATTGGTAGGAGTCAGCCCAGCAGAGGAGGAGGCTGGAGCCAGCACGGGAAACAGCATGTACAATTTATACAGTGCTACAGCCTATTCTTTTACCTTCCTAGGGCCAATGTGGGGTTCTCTTGGTGAAAAGCCTAGAAGTACAACTTTCTAGAAATAGTGCACATTTGTTAACTTGAGTCAGTGTCACTGAAGAGCACAAAACACAGGTCAAACTGGGTGACCACATATATTGGTTTACTCTTTGTAAGTGTTCCAGTTTGGAGGGTCAATGATGCCATCAACATACTTAAAAAAAAAAAAAAAAAAGTGGTAGAAATCATATAACTTAAAATCACCATTTCAAAACACACCAGACAGTGGCACTTAGTAAATTCATAGTATCATGCAAATGTCACCACTAACTAGTTCCCAAACACTTGAACTAGCCCCTGCCCCTCTACGGAGCCCAACTTTTCAGAATGTGAGCTGTGTGTCCTCAATCTGCTCATCCCATAATTCCATATAAACAAGTGGTGTTTGGTGTGCCCTGCTGGAGTAGTGGTTTGGTCCACTGCCTCTGGCTGGGTGCAATCCACAGACAGCCCAAGGACCCAGGTTCCCATGCCTGGGCAGATAGTATGGGGAGGACAACCAAGATGTATGGCTAAATACTATTTACACACACACACACACACACACACACACACACACACACACACATACACACACACAGAACTGGTGTTCAACAAAGCACTGAGTGACTAAAGAAGAGTCTCACCACCTCTCCTCATTGACAGGTTGACAGAAATAGCAAGAGCTAGGTTTCCTAGTGAGTAGCAGTCTTTCTATAAGAATGGCCTTCATTAGCAGAACATGACTTCTGTGTCAATTTCAAGTTCAAATGAACTGAGTTCAGCACATCTGACATTTCAGACTTTGGAATCCAGACAACAGTTGGGGGGCACTTTTCTCAAATGTTCTCGGATAGACAGATGTGAGTAGGATCCAGTCACACCCAGAAAAGGGTTCTATGGTTGATTTAAAAGGGGTCAGGGAGTGCTGGCAACAAAGCTGTCAGAGCTTCCACCGGCACCAAGTGCAATCAGACGGCCTCCCGGAACAGGCCTGGCCCAGGTGCAAGGGCCGAGCTGGAGAAAGAGCGTTGCCACTGATCTTAACAGGCCTGTTTCAGCATCCGCCATTTCCATTTTGGTCCGCCTGTTCCTTCCTATGATTTGTGCTATTTCTGGACAGGCCAGGGCTTGCACCGAACCCATTCACCAAGTTGCTAGGTGTGCCTGTCGTTTTCCTCCAGATCAGGGAGGGGCAAGCTTCTGTCCCCAGGGCACATCCTGCCCCCTGGGCCTGCTTGCAAATAAAGTTTTATTGGAACACAGTCATGCCCCTTTATTCACAGATTATCTACACCTTCTTTCAAAGAAGGCAGACATTGCTGAGTAATTGCCACAGAAAGCCCACAGTATTTACTATCTGGCCCACAGAGAGTTCTGGGCACTTACCTGCTCTAGACTGTGGACGATTCAGTCCCCAGAGACACTGGATTTTGACACAGACTTTAAAAGTCTCCACACTTTAAAAGATCCACAGCTCTTTTTTCTGGCAGACACCTACCCCTTCACTAGATCTCATAAGTGCTTCACAGGATAACTGGCAAATTCAGAAACACAAACAATGTTTTTAATGCTAAAATCCACCCACCAGAGCCAATAGCCACTAATGGCAGCCCAGTGGACACACACGGGCTCTTCCCATTTAAACAGGAACTTTTCTGTCAACAGTAAAATGGAAACTTAGAAACTGTTTTTTTTCTTCCCATTGTTTACTTTCAAAATACATCCTAAGCAAGCAACTTCCACATGAAAAACTGCGCCACCCATGTAGCTGCGTCTAATGCCTTTGTCATTTCCACTCCTGGGACAGGCTCATGATTAGCAAGTCCATCTCCCATGCTGGATCTTCAGGCTGTTTCTAATCATTAACCGTTGAAACCAGCACAGAAAAGAACACCCACATGTAATTATTTTCCTGAGATAAATTTTGCCTACAAGTAGGCTGGCTGGGTTCAAAGGGTGTACATTTTTTTAGAACTTCGAATACATTCAGAACGGACCTTTGCAGTTTAGGGAAACACATTCCGTGTCGACTTCATCCAACTGCTCTCTTCCGAGGTCAGGGTTCTCCACTTTTCCCCTGGAGCAGACCCAGTAAAGATGTCTAATGAGCAATAAACCTGGCAGGGCACCTGGCTGGCCTTGCCCCCACTGGGTAATTTACTGGCTTTCAATTATGGCAGGATCATCACAAACTTGACGATGATGTTTGCTCAGGTAATTAGAACAGCCCACGGGGAGAGGTGAGTCTGGGTCCAGCGCAGAGACTGTGTCCCATGGGGGGATGTAAGAGGGCACAGCACAGAAGACACAGCCCCAGAGCTGAGACTCACAGAAAAGGACAGCCTCACAGCTCAATTCAACACGAGGTTAGACTCATGCGATGCAGTACGCTCTCTCTTTGGGGAAGCTAAAAGCGCATACTGTGTTTCAGAGAATAAAATTGCTTTCGAATACAAAAAAACTTCTGAAGGCACTAGCTTACTCGGCCCAACTCTGCCTCATGTGCAGAGTTCTAGTCCTGAGTAGGTCTGATCATGTTCCTCGCTTCCAAAATGAATGGCTCTCACAGTCCATTGCCCTGGGCAAGGCATTCAAGACCCCTAAAAAATGACCTTGGTGGATACTACAGGCCTTGCCTTCACTTCCAGATGCCCTGATGACTTGAGCGTCTTTTTCATTGATTAGCCCACAGCACAATTTCCATTTACCTAATCACAACTTTCTTTTAAGGGACAACTCCTTCAGGAAGCCTATGGTGATCTGACTTCCAAACCTCTTTGAAAATGTACTTGATCATTTCTTATGGATCAGAGATAAGCCAGAGGCTCTCTCCCGGAGGTTCTCTCCCTTTGCAAGATCTACAGCCCCTACCCTGCCTCAGTGGGGGCATGGACCCTTCCCAGAAGGAGCACGGGACAGTGCGGGGCTCCTCGGAGGGAGCGGGCAGTCCATTGGGACACAAAGTAGCTGAAGTAACAGGATGCTTTGCTATCCAGATGCAGGATTAAACTTTTGTGACTGTCTTTGGGTGAAAGCCTTTTCCTTTCTGCTCTGAACGGACACCTTTCCATGGAGGGTCTGGGATCAGCTCTGCTGGGTACCCCTGCGTGCAGACCCACATTTCCATTATCTGCCAATCTCCCACTTTAGTTATTTAGTTACCTATTTATTTATTTTTTAAGGTAAGTTCAGAATGAAGGTGAGTAGACAGGCAGGCAGGGAGACGGGGAAGAAGCATTTTTTATGTTATTTTTATTTAGTTCTTCAGATCGGTTGCTTCCCCCACATCTGGGATGTGAACCGAACCCAGGTCCTTGAGTTGTATGTGGACTGCACTCTTCCAGAGGCAGCAGACCTAACTGCTACTCCACCAGGGCATGCTCTAGTCTTCCACTTTAATAAGGAGAAAGCTACCCAAGCTCAGACCATTAGCTGGAGTGACAGAGATTTTCTGTGTGCAACAGAGATTTTTATAAAGGTTCTTTTAAAAATGTATTTCACTTTCACAAGAGTTCAAAAATAAAATTATGACATGGGGGTTATAGGGCTGGAAATCACCCAAATGTAGAAAGGACATGGAATCAGAAGCCAAAAGATGCAGATGCAAGCTCTCAAGCAGCCTCCCTTCTTAAGGCCACCAAGCCAGAGACTAGCTTTTTGTGCTTCTTCACAGTGAGGAGTGGCCAAGAGATCCAATTTTGACCAAAGAGACATAAGGGGAAATGGCTGGAAGACTTCTAGGAAGGTTTCTGCTTTGCTGATGAAATAGGCAGATGTGGCCTGTGATATTCCCTCTCCTTCTTCCTGCCTGGAACAAAGATGTGATGCCTGGAGCCAAGGCAACTACCTTGGGGTCATGAGACCAAAAATGGCACTTTAAGGATTGTGGCATGGAAAAGATCTTGATGACATAGCTGAGCCACAGTACTAACTCTGAACTGCTCTCTTCTAGATTGCTCTGTTCCATAATAATAATAATAATAATAATAATAATAATAATAATAATAATAATAATGTACTACTTAAGCCATTGTTAGTTAGGGTTTTTGTTACATGCAGGCAAAAGCATTCTGAACACAGGGAGTTTGGCACAGATTGGTTAAGTGGACAAATATCTTCTAAGTAAATGTAGTGAATACAGGGACTTGCAATCCACTTCTCCTCTGAAAGTTCAATTGCTTCATGGGAAAATTAAGTTCAGTGACACAAAGAATTCTGAGGATTAAAGATGGTGCATACAGGCACACCCTGGTGGAGTAGCGGTTAGGTCTGCTGCCTCCAGCCAAGAGTGCAGGACACATCCATCCCAAAGACCCAGGTTTGTGTCCCAGGGTCGGGGGTAACAATCACGATGAACAACTGAATAAAGTAAAAATAAAACGCTTCTTCGTCCTCTCTCCTTTGGCCGGCCTGCCTACTCACCCTCATTCCTGCCTGCATCTTTCTTTAAAAAGAAGTTTTTAAAGACGGCGCATGTAAAACATTCACAGCTCTCTGCAAATGCACGATAAATGCACGAGTGGACAAACAGGACGAAAGTTAAGGGAGATGCCTGCAGGCTGGTGGAGAGGGAACAGGGAGTGGGACTGGGGAACAGCTCTCTGAGGAAGGCGTTTGGGAGACAGTGATTTAAGAGTCTCCCTTCCTCACTCTCAAATTGTATCCCAGTTTCACAGCGCTGGGAGACGAGGAAAGCCACCTGGATGCCTGGATACTGTCAGTCAAGCTGGCCTGAGACCCAGGGCAGCAGCCTCTGGCCCACAGGCGCGACTATGGGTGCAAATGGCAGAGAGGCGCCCCCTGGTGGAGCAGCACTTAGTCAATCGCCTCCCAAGGAACACAAGGCACATACCCGTGGGTTTGAGTCCCGGGTCCGGGGGGATCAGACAGTGTGAACGACTAAATCAAAATAAATGAAAAAAGGAAAAAAAAAAAAAGAAGTGCCAGAGAATGTCAAAGTCAAACAGCAGCCCCAAAACAGGACGCCAGAGAAGCCTCAAAGGATGGCCCAGATTCAGCTCAGGTCCCAGAGCCGTTAATGGTGGTGCCCCCTCTCTGCACGGTGCTCTCCCACCCCACCCTGCTATTTCTGTCCCTGTGCCATTCCTGCAATAAGCCTGCAGTGATGTGGACACATCCCCACCCAGGTTTTCCCAGGCGGGTAACTGCCTCCCTCGGTGGCAGCAGCTCCTCCTGCTGGACCAGCTTCCCAGCACCCCATGAACCTGTCAGGACCAGGCGCAGCTACCCCCGGGGCATGGCCAGCCCTCCTGCTGGCACAGCACCCCAGCCTCCTGCTGGCACGGCACCCCAGCCTCCTGCTGGCACGGCACCCAGGCCTCCAGGGAGCTGAAGAAATACACTACACCTGGCCCAGTTGCCAGCAAGGAACCATCCCCAGTGTGTTCAAGGGCTTTTACCTTCAGCCTCTGCAGGCTGGGCCCTGGGAAAGCCTGGTGGTATTAACAATCAACATCACCACATCACTGAGACTAACATAGCACCAATTTTCCAAGCTTAACTTGGAAGCAAGGAAGAGGAGGACTTCCCGGAGGAGGCGGCACGGAGGTGAATGGCTGTGAATGACCCCGAAGCTGAGGCCTCTGTGAAGGTCTTTGGATTGACCAGCAAAAATCCTAATCCCACCCCATTCCTACATGTCAGACCCTCCCTTCACCAGCATCAAACCCTGCCAGGAGGACCCTGGTACTGTATGTTCCATGCAGCCACTAAAATTGAAATGTCAACAGATTAAAACAAAATAAAAACTTAAATTCAGTGCTTCAGTGGCACTAGGTCTGTTTTAAGCGCTGAATCGGGTCACGAGGCTCGGTACGCTACTCGACAGAGCAGAAAGTTCTCTTGGCCAGCCCGCTGTACCCCCTTACACAGATGTGGAAGCTGAGGCACAAGACAGGAAGTCACAGGGAGGAAGGGGACAAGCCAGCCCTCACCGCCCTCATCTTCCTACTTCTCAGCCTTGTGGGCACCGGAGCAAGGGCCACTCACCCAGTACAGCCGCATTTAACTGAGCCACCAGTCTTCTGCTGTGAGGCTTCCTGACCTAGAGCATCGCTGGGAACAATGTATGCTGACCTCTTTGTCCCTCTGCCTTAAATGCAGGGTGCAGCTCGGGGCGAGCCAGGTAGAAAGAAGGTTTGGTTAATGAAAGGTTCCGCGGGGATGAAGGGACTCATTACAGGCACAGAACTTTTGTGGTTTAGACAGAGAAGGGTCACTGCGCCGAAGGACAACCACACTCCCCCCAAGCCCCACATCCATCATCTTTATTAATGTGCATCAGGGCACGAAGAAAATCACTACCTACGGGACCGGAACCACACCGCCAACCCATCAGGGGAGCCAGGCTGGGTTTCTGAAGCAGTATTGGCCGCCTATGAGGAATTCTCTTAGGAGTCACTGAATAGCAGATAATGAGTGATAATGAGAATAATCAAATCATCTATAGTGTTAGCTCAGGGCATGTGCAAAGTTTTAGGGGGAAAACACAGCTAAAGATAAGTTTTAAATGCATTCCTTTGAGGGGAGGGCTGGGAATGGGTAGCTGAGGGGACAGAGCTGGGAGGGAGAATTCGCATGGTCCACATTTCGCGAACTTTCCATTTTGAATCTAGTGGACAGAGGGCCTTGTCAAACAAATAAGTGAAAGTTAAAATTTAAGCGTGCCCTCGTGGAGTAGTGGTTAGGTCTGCTGCCTTCCGCTGAGAGCGCAGTCCATGTACATCCCAAGGACCTGGGTTTGCATCCCAGAGCCGGGGGAACAATCAAGATGAACAACTAAATCAAATAAATAAAACGTTTCTCTTCCTCCTCTCTCCTCCTGCCTGCCTGTGCTCATCTTCATTCCTGCTGCACCTTTAAAATAAAAATTTTAAGTTAAAATTTGAAACATTTAGGTACAAAAGGGGCCATTAAGACGGCATTTCTTGGTTGCACAGGTGTGCACAGAGGGGGTTGTAAAAATGAATATATGGATTCTTAGAAAGAGTGTGAGAATATATAAGAAAGAGTCACAAAGGTTAACAGGTGATTTTCCTCTTCCCTTTGCTTGGTTATAATTTCTAAAATTCACACGATAAGACAGAGCGGTGTCTATCGGCTGAGTGAGCACTGGTTTCTGTGTGCACCGCTTTGCCGACAAAAGCTCCCTCTCCCAGCGACCTCGGGGCCATCACTCTCACCTTACAGAAGCGAAGGTCCCAAAGCCCATGTGGGTCGTTCCTTGGCTGTGCTGCCTGGTGAGAACTAAAAAGGACAGTTTAGACAGCAAGCCAGGGAAGTCACAAGTCAACAGACTGAAGAGAATGCGAATGTCAAAGCGTCTGCACTTTTCTTGGGGAGACGACAGCAGACACTTCCGGGCCCTGCCTGTGCCCTTGGTGCTCACCCCTGGATGCCGAGGTGGCCCAGGGGCATTGCCTGTGTGGCCCTGGCTGAGCACCTGGCTTGTGGCAGTGGGAGCACCTCCTTGTCCAGGACAGACCTGCCGGAGTCCTGCCGGTGTCCATACGCTGGCTCCCTCCCTGCCTGGGGAGAAGGCAGCAGCACAGTGTTCTGATGACACCCCCTGTATCACCTCCTGGCCTTCCCATCTCACCTCCACACTCGCCCAGTGGTGCTTCCTGGGGTCGCCCCCCACTAAGAACCTCTCATGCAGGGTCCTTGGCGCCGGAGCCCCCGGTCCTTTCCATCCACTCCCCGGCAAGCCTCCTCCCCCAGACCAGACAGCCACCCTCTCTTGCCTGGAGGAGCCCCCAGACTCATTCCTGTCCCGACACACTGGGGGAGGCATGACCTTTCAAAAGGCCAGTCTAAGCACCCCATTCTCTATGCAATGAAGCTTCCAGAAGAAAACATGGATGAACTGATTTTAAGGAAAAAAGAAATAAAACTTCTGCTCACCATTGAGAGAATGGAAAGGTAAGACATGGATTGGGATAAGATAATTCATATATGCATATGTATATACAATATAGCATTTATCTTATATTTATAAGATACTTATGTTTATAAGTATAATTTACAATATCAGGTAAACTATATCTTTTTTTTAGAGAGGGAGGAAGGAAGAGAGAGGAGAAAGAAACATCTTTATTTATGCAGCTGTTCATTTTGGATTTGCGCTCCAGGTCCAGGTCTTGAACCCAGGTCCTTGGACTGTCTACAGTCCACACACCGTGTCTCAGCTGCCTAAGCCACCATGGTACGCCTATAAAATACACCTTACATAGTCACATGTATCTCTGCGTGTGTACACACACACGTGCATAGGATTCTATTCAAAATATATAAACATCTCTATATTAAAAGGATAAAGATGGCCCTGTTTGTCTTGACTTTGTTTTTGTTTGAAGGAAAAAACATGAGAGAGAGAGAGAGAGAGAGAGAGAGAGAGAGAGAGAGAGAGAGAGAGAGAGGAGGGAAGGGGGGAGAGAGAGAGAGAGAGAGAGAGAGAGAATCACCAAATGATCAGGAAGCACTGAGAAGATGCTGAATTTCACTGGATGTGAAAAAGACCGAGGGAGAGAAGCTACTTCCCACATCCACCATGATGGCCACATGCAGAGACTGACACCCGCAGGTGCCTGCAGGGACGTGGAAGTGGTTTTCAATCAGCACACACACAGTAAACCGCTTGGCGGAACCACAAAAGCTGGTCCACACTTGACCTCCGAGCCCGGTATCTACCCCACTAAGGGACGCTCGGTGCGCACGGGGCTCACGGTGATCCAGTCCTAGTAGCCCCGACCTGAACCCCCCAACCTGCGCCCCCTGCCAACTGGGTTAATTCATTGCGGCATATTCTGTGGATGGAATATAATACAGCAATGAAAAAAACCAAACTACTACAACACACAGAAATGTGGATAAACATCACAGACATCAATAGAAACAAAACAAGCAGGCCCCAGACAGATCCACTATGCAGTGGTACTTATCTGAAACGGGTAAAACTCGTCTAAGGCGGGAGAAGGAAGAACAGCAGTGACCTCAGGGGAGCACTGACGCGGAGAAGGCACAGGAAGTTTCTGGAGGCCCAGAAATGCTATGACCTCACGAGAGGTGACAATTACACGCCGTGGACACGCCAGTTGATAGTACGATGTGTAAGTTTACTAGATGAAAGTCGTGCATAAGAAAACAAAATGCCACATTTCCAGTGGCCTCCAGGTATCAATAAAGCCACACCCCTCACCGTGACCCTGCATGATCTGTCACCACCACAGCCTCATCTCTGGTCAGTCCTCCCTGCTTCCTCCTAACATATCATCCGAGAGTTGTTTGCTTTGACCTGAACCGAGTGAGGATCGGCGCTAAGAATTCTCCCTTCGGATGGGAGAGTCGTCAGAGACTTTTCCTGAAGGATGTCAGGACCCAGGTGTGCGAACGAAGCAACAGGCCACTGATGAGATGCCTCTTCCTGCAGGAAGCCTTCCCAGATCCCCGGCTCTGCTCCCAGAACACTGTCTCTCGGTGACACTGACCCCACTACTTTAAGCCTGTTCACTTGTCTGTCTTGGCCCTGAGAGCTGAGACCTTACCTTCTCTGAGGTAGCCCCTATTTTATTTCCAGAGCCTAGCAAGGTGCCTGACACCTAGTAAGAACACACACACACACAAAACGTGCTGAAACAAACGAATGTTTGAATAAGAATAGGAGCTATCTGATGAAGGGTAAGAATGGGACAGGGCCCACAGGGATGTCAGGCGACCCATGTGGCGTGAAGGTGAAATGTGGGTCCAGAGAAGGCAAGCGGCTTGCCTAAGGTCACACAGTCAATCAGGCACAAGTGGTGGGATTCCCCAGCCCCGCCCCCGTTCCTGGGGGCTGTTCCCTCCCCCAGAGGCTGCGTGTCACCTGCTAACAGTCCTCGGGTGCAGCCTTTTCCAGGAGAGCTGGCCTATCGCTCAGGCTGGCCCAGGACCAGCCCTCCCTGGAACAACCCCTGCACACCAGGGCCCACAAAGATGGGACACGAAAGGCTGCTTACCCTTGCCTCGAGACAGGACCGGAGCTCAGAGCCCCTGACCCCACGTCCCCCTCCGCCCGCTGAGACCACGTCCATCCCCTCCCACTGTCCACTCTTCCCCAGGCCACTGCTGAGAGGTCCCTGTGAGTCCTGGCTTCCGCAGAAGGCCACCTCACCCTTGCTTCTGGAAGCCTCCCCGAGACAGAGGGAGGCTCTCAGCCGCTCACCTGGACCCCAGTGGACGCACTGCCTCCAGAACCTGAGTCTAAATGATTGACAGTGCCACAGACGCACTCAGGACCGCCAGAGCCGGGCCATCAGGGAGGCGATCATAAGTGTGTGCGTGAGCATTGGCCAAGGGTCCACCCCCGGGCCCCCAAACCCTTTACTCTGACCTCTGAAGGATTCGCGGAAGGACCCCATCGAAGCACCCTTGCTTTTCACTCACTGGCCACGAAGCTCAGAAACATCCCGCCATCCAAAGAGGCCCCCACCCAGGCACCCCACTCAGCCACCAGCTCTCCGAATAGCCACCTGGGCAGACGGGGTCAGCTCCCCCATGAGTCATTCTGACCCCCTCTCCTGACCAGCTTACCCGGACAGGTTACGGAAAACAATCCACACAATCTCCTACATTTGGATAAACACTGTCTGCTCTGCTCTCCTAGACCCTCATTTTGCCCAGTGAAATCACCAGTTACTAAGCGCTCCGAGGATGCCGTGTTTGGGGGCCAGCATGCAGGGCTGGCGGCCAGGAGCCCCCCCGCCCCCCGCCGTCTCCTGTCCTGTCTCCGGCCCTCTCCGTGACCACACAGAGGCTGGACCTCCACAGCCAGCCAGCTGGGCGCCCCATCTCAACTTCTACTTCATGTGCCTTTGTGAGGATTAATGGACATGCCATGTGCACAGCTCACAATACTTACGGTCACCACGGGCGTCAATTACTATCCTCGCTGAGTAATTGTTTTATTTTACATTTCACTTTTAGAGGAAGCAACAAGAATGCAGGCGGGCAGGCAGGCAGGCGGGCGGGCAGGAGAGGGGCAGTTTTTAAATCCAGTCGGCTCATTTTCGGTTGTCCCCCCCACTCCCTGGCCTTTACGTGGATTACGCTGGAGTCTCGGACTGAACTCCTGAGCCACCAGGGTGCGCCCAGCATTATTCTGAATCACAGAGAGAGGCTGGGAGACGGCTTCCCCACTGTGCGGGAGAGGCAGGAGGGGTGGGCTTCGCGTGGTCCCCAGGCCACACAAGGAAGCACACTGTTGGCAGTGTACACAGCAGGCGCTCAGCGTGCACAAACTCAGCTTCGTACACACTTGCCCTCGCAAGGTGAACCCAAGCACACGGCCTCTCCGGGCTCCAGAGGCGCTTTTAGGCCTGAGAGGCAACTTGGTGCAAACAGCCCCAGATCCCGGGCAGAGCCGGCCGCGCGGTCCCGGTCGCTGCGCTCAGGCCTGGGCTCCCCTGCAGCAGTCGCCACCGTCTGCTGGGCCAGCTAGGCCCTCAGCAGAGCTGCCAGGCGTCAGCCAGCAGGGGACGAGCCTGTCCTGTCAGAGCAGACGCGGGAGGACCACACCCAAGTGCTGGGCCTGGACAGACAACTTCCCACCGCCGGGCACCCGATGGGCAATATGGAGGCATGTCCCACAGTCTCGCAGGGGTCCCCACGCTCCCGCTGCCCGCTGTTGGCCCCCCTAAGGGCAGGCCACCACCCAACAAACGTACTTGCCCGCGCCCTGGACTGACTCTCCTTCAGAGAGATGGTTTTTCTAGAATCGCTGACTCACGAGGGTGGAACAGCACACCTGCTCTCCCCGAGGTGTCGTGAGACCGTGGTGAGAAACAGCCCGTCCTGAAATGGGTCCACAGACCACTGACTCCCAAGGTGCAAAACTCCTACTTTTGTGCTCCCTGAAATTTTAAAGGTTGGTCTTCTGACAATGTCTTCAAAGGAGGTATTGGTCCAAGATGTGCCAGACCCTGTGTGGTGACGGGGGATACTGCTGACTCCAGAAGTGGGGGTCCCTGTCTATACGGAGTATACAGTCAGGGAGAAGAGATGGGGAATGGATAAGCCAACGTGCCAGGACAAAACACATGATGGGAGGTGAAAAGAACAGAGACTGTAAACATGGTAGTGCCCCATGAATTGGGTGATAAAGGAAGGCTTCCTGGAGGAGGTGACATTTCAGCTGCATGACCTAAATGATCAATGGGAGCCAGCCGGAGGCAACCAGGAGGTCCAGAGTCAGGAAGAAGCTCAGGGCACTGAAGGAACAGAAACATCTAGAGTGGAGGAAAAGGGCACAGCCTGAGTCTGGGGAGGGTCCAGGCAGATCTTGCAGTGCTCTGATGCCCCCCAGGAGAGTACATGTGGGGCTCTCCCAGAATCACCTGCCTCTCCTGGCCTCCCTTGCATTCTGATCTGCCTTCCTGAGTGGGAGAGGGTGGAGTTAGCACACGCCTGCCAGGAGCCTCCCAAAGGCCCCCACTCCTGGGGAAGGGTGTCTCACATGTCAGCGTACTCCGTCCTGTGCATCCAGGTGAGAAGCGCTGGCTTCAAGCGGGGAGAGGGAGAGGCAGAGAGAGCCGCTTGGGGATGGGCACCTGGCAAGTGGGCATCTGAGTTGGAAGAGGGCTGCGGGTAGGGATCACAGAACACACACTGGAACATAAGTCCCGCCTGTATGAACCTGAGCCAGTCTCTTATCTTCCTCTGCCTCTATTTCCTCACCTGGAAAATGGGTTCACAACCCTGTCTACTTCTAAAAGCAGCTGAGAGTTGTACCTGTAAATGCAGTTGGCACCGCTGCCCGATTCCACCATCCCCACCCTGCTGTGCACAGATACTGTACCAGGCACCCAGGTGCAGACGGGCCGGCGCTGGGCACAGCGCCTGGGGAGACAGGCACCACTAAAAAGTCAGTCTTTACAAAGCCAGGACTTCGCCACACCTCGATATGAGAGCCTGCCCTCCGGTTCCCCCAGAGCCTACAGCCACATGCACCCTGCAAAGGAAGACACCCATGCCCTGGCAGTGGCCCCAGACAGTATCCTGAGAGAACCACTTCCTTAGGGTCCACTTTCAGCTCCGACACGTCTCAGCCCCAGCCCTGCCTGCGCCCCGCTGGCGACACTGCTAACCCCAGAGATGAGCGCTGGAGACAGCAGCTGTGGGCATGTCCAGCCTGACTCCTGTCAGGAGAGGAGAGGGAGGCCCCCACCAGACCCCCGTCTGAAAGCACTGCTGTGACGGGGCTCTGCTGAGTGGGGGATGGGGGAGATGGGAGCAGAAGAGAGAGGACGGACAAATTGGGATCCCACCTGCCCCACTAGCAAGACTAAGACCCCAACACCAAAGAGAACACTGGCCCCCAGCTCCCCACGCCCGGCCCAGCACTGAACAAAATGGACAGAGACCAACTCCCCCATGCTCACAACCAGCCTGACCACAGGTATTACCATCTTCCCACTTGAGAAAGGAGGAAACTGAGGCTGACGGGGATTAACTCCCTCGTCCAAGGTCAAATTCCAGAGGCTAAAAGGCTCAGCCACTCTGCTGGCCTGGCAGGAAATGGGACAGGAGAGAACCCCCCAAACAGAAGGGGTAGGTCCCCAAACAGGTCTGAGTGACAGGGGCTGCCTGGGCCTGTCCTGGTGGTGTGTGTAGTGGGGTGGGGGTGGGGGTCGGGGGAGACCTGAGGTTTTCACTGTGGCTTCTGCTTTGCATCCTGAACCTCAGTTTCCCCAGCCGGACAAAATGGGCAAGCACGCTGACCGGCATGGTCACGGTCCCCAGCCCTTCCACCCTGAGGGGAGACCCTGACGGTACTGCCAGAGCCTGAGGCTGGCATTCTAGGCTGCCGACCGGCAAGGTGGGGTCACATTAGGGCCACCGTGACTCCACTCTCAAGGAAGGGCAGGGCCAGGGCGCGAGCCAGGGCCTGCTGAGCCACACCCGCTGACACTCACAGGCGCCGCTCACATGGGGCCCTGCTGGGACAGCAGCCCTGCAGCCCCAGCCCAGTCGCGACCCGTTGCTGCTGCTGGCGGGCCCGCCGCTCCAGCACGCATGTGTGCGCGTGGATGGCTGGAGAGGAGGCGCGTGTGGCTGGGACAGTGTAAACATTCACAGGTCACCTCTGCCCTGACAACGGGCTGTGCAGGGTGGCTGTGCAGCTGTGGTCCTGCGGTGGTGAAGGAGGCAGGGCGTGAGGCCTGTCACTGGAGGTGCAGGCGGGACGGTGGGGGCAGAGAGGTACGCCAGCAGGGCCAGCGGCTGTAGGTCTGAGCCGGTTCGTGTGCAGAGATGTGCACGTGCGCACGTGCATGCATGCATGCATGTGGAACAGGGTGACAGTTAAGACTGGAAGTGGCACGCTGGTGGAATAGTGGTTAGGTCTGCTGCCTCTGGCTGAGCACAGTCCACATACATTCCCCAGGACCAGGTTCCTGTCCCAAGGGTAACGATCAAGATGAACCAAATAAAATAAATAAAATG
This sequence comes from Solenodon paradoxus, assembly GCA_004363575.1. Taxonomy (NCBI): domain Eukaryota; kingdom Metazoa; phylum Chordata; class Mammalia; order Eulipotyphla; family Solenodontidae; genus Solenodon; species Solenodon paradoxus. The sequence goes on along the minus strand of RJWH01004204.1, from coordinate 61,529 downwards.
CTTCTTCCTGCTGTCTCTTCCTGCCTGCCTTTGTTCCTGCTTGCACCATTCCTTTAAATAAACAAAACAAAACTCTGGAACCATCCAGCCTGGGTTCGTAGCCTCCCTCGGCCACTGCAGTCTGTGCTGCCCCAGGCTAATGACAGCACCTCTCTGGGCCTTCATTTCCTCATCTTAACAGGGGAATAAACAGTATATCTGAGCGGGGCTGTGAGGATGGAAGAAAAACGACGGAAGACTTAGCACGGTGCCCGGCACGCAGTAAGTACTGGATACAGAGCGGCTCTTCCTAGGATCCCGGTGACAATGACGTGTGTGATCTCCATGGTGACAGCCATGTGTGTGCACGGAGTCAGCGGAGAAACTGGACAGGGCGTCATTTTGTCTTTGCTTCACGATCTGGGGGCTGGAGTTAAAATATTCCCCATCGCCAACGTGACACGTTGTCTTTGCCCAGTTGAGACACACACGAAGCCAGGGCCCCATGCAGCCACGACTCAAGAAGACACACGGGAGGCATGGTGCCCCCGTGAACCTGTCCCTCCAGACTCCTGCTGGACTCTGAGGAGACAGCAACAGAAACGAGGCATCGGGATGACAAAAACAGGATGGGGTTACGTGCCGGTGACTCAGGGGAAGGGAGGAGGTGAGTGACCCGAGCAGGAGCAGAGCAGCCAGGTCGGCAGCAAGCGCTATGCGACGTTCATGGGCGATCACACGGTAACAAAATGTCATCTGGCAGGACTTCATACAAATGGTCAGAGCTGCACAAACACTTTCAGCCCGTAGGTGAAACCAAACTCATTGCCCCATAAGCCCCGCTCTAAACGCCGTTCCTAAAACACGTGCTGCTTTAGCCATCCCAGTGCCAGGAAGGCCTGCAGTGCCAGAGATAACCCCACCACGCCAGAGATAACCCCATAGCACTTGCCTGCAGCTCGGCCACACCACGGTGTTCTGCTCCCTTTGAAGAAAAGGGGTGCGGGGCAGTTCTCTTCCTGTGGCTCCTGTTTCCTCACAGGGGAGGAACAGCAGCAGCAGCTGTGGCCTGACGCCATCAGGGCCTGCAAGGGCCATCTTTAATATGGGGCAAAGGGACAACTGCTTTGGGGGTCCTTCAATAGACGGGGCCTGGAGCAACTCAAAAGCCCCCTTGCCCTGCGATCAAGATGGCCCTGCTTTATTAAAAACAGGACAAAATCGACATTTATACTGAAATGACAGGACAGTCAGGAAATGTGAAAGTAACAGCACGGTTCCTTTTAAAACAGTAGGACAGGTCAGTCTACAAATGGCAGGCAGGTAACTGCCCTGGGGCAGCTCGTGCTCTGGAGAAACTCAATCAAGGTTTCGATACAAACTGATGAGAAAAGGGGGCACATCCAGAGGGGACAGCAGAGGAAGCCACACCAGGAACGGTTCGGGCAAAGGTCCTGAGGCAGGAGAGCCCGGGGGACCAACAGGACATACGCCCCAGGGCAGAGGGCACCAGATGCCAGAGGCTGGAGAGAGAGGCCGAGAAACAAGCCAGGCGTCTGGTGATGGGGGCTGGACAGGTGGACCGCAGTTGTCTGCTCTTCAACAATTGTATGCAGTCTCCCCACATACAGCTGACAAACACTGGTGGTGGCGGGAATCAGGCATGGTATCACCTGAAAGAAAAGGAAGCTGCGAACTATATATACACATCTGGGGTTTTGAAAAATAGTCTTCGCTGCATAATCCATCGACATGAAAAATACAAACCTCCCCCTGCCAAAATTCCACGGTGCTTATCCAATGGTGATGGCTTTCTGGATGCGATTTCTTCTTCCTACTACTTGGCACTGACCATGTTCTATCAAAATATTTCTTTCATGTTGAACAAAGAATGAGGAAAGCTCCCTGCCGTCTTCCACCCAGATCCCCAGGCCCCAGTGAGGTTTCTGGAGCTGTTTTGAAGAGGACAGTTCTTCCCCCACCCTTTTTTATTGCTGTTCAAATCTCACATGAACAAAAGCATGCTTGGCAGAGGTCCCCCGTGGGTGGGTGTCCGCCCTGACCCTGCAGCTAAGAAAACATCAGTGTTTTCTCTGGGAGCCGGAGAGGGGGGCTCTGGAGTTCTTGCTCAGCCTCAGAACTCATCCCAAATAGTTTCTTCCCCACCCGGAGACCCTCCCTTTCCTGTGGCTCAGGGTCAGCCTTCCTCCCACACTCTAGGGCTCGGGTGTTCCCCCAGAGCCCGGACTAGCCCTGAATTCCTGGGAGCTGGAAGCTCAGACTCTTCCACCTTAAAGATCACACAGCCCAAGGTCCCTCGCAATCCCGACAAGGGGCCTGAGTTGTCCAGGGACACTCATGAAGCGGGGCGAGCTGCCCGGGGACGCTCAGGAAGTGGGGTGAGGTCCACACTTGAACCTGGACCTTCACCGGCACCTTTCAGTCAACAAATGTGCACTCATTGGGCACCTACTGTGTACGAGGCATTGCCAGTTTCCCCACCTGCAAAGCAGACGTAATGAGCCCAACCCAGCTGTCAGGGTGCCCGGGCCGGGGTTCAGGAGACCAAGAGCAGGTCCTGAGGACTGAGAGTATGACGCTGAGCAATGACTCGAAAAAAATATTTAGGTCCTAATCCCTGAAAGCAGCGTGTCTGCTACAGTCCACGGAGAAACGTCTCTCAGGGGTACTGAAGTCAAAGACTGTGCGATGGGGGCTCATGCAGAGGTAGAGATGGACTAGAGAAGAAAAAGGCCATGTGACGGCCTCAGCAGAGAGACCCTTGACAAGGAGACGCTGTCGGCTGTGAAGTGGAGGGTGGGGCTCAGAATGCAGCGGCCTCTGGAACCAGGGCTGAGCGCTGGAGGACACGGGCCCTGCTCGCTGTCCCTGAACTCACGCCACCAGATAGCTGCTCCAGCACACGCCACACGCCAGGAGGGGTGATAGAAGCCAGCGCTGAGGCCTGAGGAGCCTAAAGGAGGCCAGAGGAAGCAGGACCAGAGACGCCAGAGGGAGCGAAGAAGGCTGCCTGCAGCGGGGACATCCGAGCTGGGTCTGGAAGAACCGGAGTACTGATCACCAGTGGTTCCCATCCAGAACCCTGTGGAGTCCAGCGGCTTCCAGAGCTCCACAGTGTCTGCCCAGTGGCGTTCCCTGCCCTGGGGGCCTGGTGCAAGCCAGTCGATAGCCCGGAGCATCCTCGGGCACAGAGGAAGAGCAGCTCCCTCGCACCTCGGGGAGACAGCTCAGGGGAGCACTTTACAGTCCCCAGAGGTCTGCAGTGGGACTGAGTTCCTGTGTGTGGACACACCCACCTGTGGCATCCTTCTCTCCACACCCCTCTTCCCCAGCCCCTAAGCAGCCTTTCCCAAACAATCTACCAAATTTTGCTGCCTATAATGCGCATTTTTTTGTCCAAATTTGTGAGGGAAACATAGGGATGTGTATTACACACGGGTGTTAACTCCCCATCTATATAACTGTTTTTCATTCTTTCATTCATGCTTACGAGTAAAGAGTCACCCTAGAAATCAATAACACTATCCGCATGCAAAATAATGCCCTGGAATACCATCAAGGGTTTTGTGGAACCAGCAGTGGACACAATTTCGGCCAAAGATTCAACAAAATGACGCAGAGACGCACTGCTGTCCAGAGTCAGTGCCTCCGACTTGACGAGAGAGGCGACGCCGACGTCGTGACCACGGGGTGACTAGCACGACACTTCTCTTCCTGCACCGCAGGCGGGAGCGAGCCATCTAGCTGCTGTTTGTACAGAAACCCAGTCACTGCCCGCTGCGAGCTAACCCTGCTGAAGGGCAGGGGGGCAGAGAGGCCCTCGGCACCTCCCCGCACGAGAGTCCTCAGGTTCCGGAGGCGCCGGAGAAGCGCTGCTTCTCTCTGTCCTGCGTTTTATAGTGATTTGTTACCTAAAATGTCTTGTACCATAATATGCTAAAAAAAAAACGCCCAAATTCCTTCATAATACAAAACAAGTACTTAACTATAAACAAATAAAATTTTGAATTAAAAAATTAAAACGAAAGAGTTTTTTCCTGGAAGTTTGGGTCCAAACCGTGGGAGCATATTCTACAAGGCCTGGCGAAGAATTACCGTATCAGGGTCTGCTTGCGGGGTGGGGGAGAGCCACACCCCAGCAGGTGACGTATTTCCTGTCAAATGCAACAAATGAGGTGGGCCTGTGGCACAAGAGAGCCATCAATGGGATCATTCACTGAAGGCCCCCGGTCAGGGGCTGCCTGGAATGATTCTCTGTTACTGCTTCTTAGTGGAGGAAGATGCTATTATCATCCTTTACAGCCAGCGGCACAGTCCACGTCCATCCCGAGGACCCAGGTTCGTGTCCCAGGACCCAGGGGAGCAAGTAAGATGAAACACTAAATAAAATAAAAGGCTGCTTCTTCCCCTCTCCTCCTGCCTGCCTACTGGCCTCCACTCCTGCCTGCACCTGTCCTTTAAAAATAAACACAAATCAAAGAAAAAGGCTGTGCTGGCCTCTCTGGGACCCAGCGCCCCTGGCCCCAGCCCTTCACTCATAAGCCCAGGCGGCAGGCGCTGTGCTCCAAGCAGAGTGGCTTCCTACCAGGGGCAGGACTGCCTGTGTTAGAATACGCTGCCTCCTCCTCCTCCTTAAAGGTTGCTTCTTCAAGGGGCTGTCCCTGAACGCCCCTTGGCCCTGACAGAATCTACCTTCCTGCCTGGCTTCCTGGCTGCAACACCTGTCTGGAACTGGGGTGGGCACACTCCGGGCCCTGAGTCCAGTCTGGCCGGCTGCCTATGTTAAGAGACCTGAGGCCTAAAGATGGCATTTACATCTTTAGACCATTAAAAGCCAATGGAAGAAAACTATTTCATGTCACATCCAATGACCGTCAAACGTCCGGTCCGTAAATAAAAGTCTGGTTCGCGCACAGCCGCACCCGCTGGCCTGGACATTAGATGCGTCCACAGCTTCATGTGCGTGAGCAGTGGTCAGCAGCAGGGAAGGGTCTTCAGAGAAGGCCTACTATCTTCTCTGCAGAGAAGTTGGCCAATCCCTGCCCTGGGGATCTTTCTGCCACCTCCATGTATGGGTCCCTGGGGTGTGAACAGGGCCAGGCTCAAGGCAGGAGCTCTGACAACGAAGGCAGTATATTAACAAATGGGCCCGCCCCCACCTAGGTGTTGTGCTCAATGGGAGGATGGGTGGATGGGTGGGTGGGTGGATGGGTGAATGAATGAATGAATGAAATGAATACCGATGCATCAAAGGGAAGCCACAGGCCTCATTCCCTAGGGCACCCCAAAGTCCCAAAGCAGATCTGACACCCCCTGGGCGGGTACCCAGCCAACAGCGCCAGCCGGCCTTGACATTCTCTGCGCCCAGAATTCTCTTTTTAAAGAGAGGATGTGATTCATTCAACGGGGCCTTTCACTGGGAAAGGAAGGAAACCAGGCCTGGGATCTGGAACCAAATTTAACTCCTCTCCACTACACACCAACGCCCCGGGCCACCCCCCACATCTCTCCACCCTGTGGGCTTAAGGGTCCCTCCCAGCAGCCAGAGACCTTCCAGAACAATGTCTTCCTCTCCCCCGACACCCACCCTGCCCCCACCGCCTGCTCTCACACAGAGCAGGCGACAGAGGCCTTGCACTCGGCTGGGGATTTCAGACGCTGCCCCTTGGGAGGTTGCAGCACCCTCAGTGCCTGGGAGACAGCACCGGTAAGTCTTCCATCTCAGCGCGGGGTGGACAAGCTCTGCTCCCACGTGCAATGCTTCATCTGAACAGATATACATTTTCCCTTTCACCTCCAGTGAAGAAAGCTCACTTCTAGATAGTGATGCATCCCCGGAGTCAGCCAGACATCAGCTCAAAGCCTCTGGAACATTCCTTGCCATTTCCCTTGGGTCTTGACCCAAGATCCACACCCGCCCTGCAGAATGCTTTTACGTGGACAGGTTGGTGGTCACAGCTCGGCCGGCCCCCTCCTCCGCTGGAGCGTCCTCTGAATGGGGGCGGTCACAGCAGCACAGATGTACGCAAGTTAATTCTACATGCACTGGTGCTGCTGAAGCTTTTTCGTCCCTGCCCCTCAGCCCCCCTGTCCCCGGCTGGATAACGCGGCCCAGAGGGAACAGGTGTAACATCAACACTCCCTGCTCTGGAGCAATTCCCCAGCCGCACAATCCCAGCGGACCTGGAGGAGGAACCCGCACGGCGACCCCTCAAGACCTCCACCTGCAGGAGCTCTGAGTGGGTTCACAAGACAGAAGACATGGGTGAGAGCCTGAGAGTGCATCATCCTCATTGTGAGATCCCAGGAAAAGGGCTGACCCTCTCTGGGCCTCCGTTTCCTCGGGGGACATTAGTACCGCCCTACCCAGTGCCAGAGGGCGATAGAATAAATCACTTGGTGCGCCCTGGTAGAGCAGTGGTTAGGTCAGTCGCCTCCAAAGGCGCGCAGGCCACATACCCCTGCGTTCCAGTCCTGGGTCCCAGGAGACACAACTGAAGTGAATGACTAAATAAAAACAAAATAAAGATGCTTCTTCCCCCTTTGTCTTCCTGCCTGCCTGCCTTCTAGCCTTTATTCCTGCCTGCACCTTCCCCTGAAAAACAGAAGTCTCAAGGGACGTACGTGCACTTGGGGGGTGAGCCTTAGCGCACACGCACTGCCGTCCTGTTAGCCACCACACCCCTTCGCGAGCATGACCTTCCTCCAAAAGGGAACCCTTCACACCATGCCCTCGTGTAACTCCCCAGAGGTGCTCGCAACTAAACCCAGCTCCTGTCTGGGGTCTGTGGCCCATCACACGGGCCGGAGCTGCACTCCCGCCAGAAAGCCTTCGCTCGTGCTGCCTCCACCTGGAACACCCCCTCCCTTCACACACACAGCCTTGAGGTCCCAAGGCGCCTCCTCAGCACAGCAGGTTGACTAGCGTTCCACCAAAATTCATGACCTAGACTCTCAAACGTGAGCTTCGTCTAGCTTTGCGGATGTAATGAGTGAGGTCACCATGGATTAGGGTAAGTCCTATTCCAATGACAGGTGGTCCCTGGAAGATACGACCACATGCTGGTGGCTCAGGGGTTAAGCCCACACCTGGGGCACAGTCCACCTACAGCCCAAGGACCTGGGTGGAGGGCCAGGCCCAGAGAGAACCACCAAGATGAACAACTAATGCGATAAAATGCTTCTTCCTCTTCTCTCTTCCTTCCTGCTTCCTGCCTGCCTGCCTTCCTTCTTTTGACAGAAAAAAAAGAAAGAAAAGACACACAGACAGCAGCCAAGAAACACGCAGGAAGCCCGTCAAAGACAGGAAGGTTTCTCCTGGGGAGCCTTGAGGAGGCGCAGCCCTGCAGAAGCCTTGACTTTGAACTCGGAGCGCCCAGACTGAGACAGCTGTCATGGTGACTTGTTACGCTTCAGAAAGCCTGAGGGGCCGCCCACAGCTAAACTTTGTCCCCCAGACGTTCTTCAGGGCACTGGGCCCTGCCCCCATCCCTCGGTATCGTCCGCCTCACGGCTGACCTCACAGACAAGGGGCCCAGCAATCAGCTCACGGCAGGCATCAAATGGTATTTTCCAAATGTTTTAACCGGGCAGATGTGTTCGGAGAAGTGAGGCACTTACCCGAGGTCACACAGCAACGAGGCCTGGCCAGCACCCAGGCCTCTGGCCTCCGCCCTGGAGACACCAGGAGCCTACCCACAGGACTCGGGCCTGCGGGAGAGGCACTCTCTCCTCCGCACTCCCAGCTGCAGGCCATGTCCTCTGGGCTCTGTGCCCAGCCAAGAGCCTGACCTCCTTGGCAGGAACCCGTCTCAGTTCAGTGAATCAGTAGATAAAACCTCTTTAGTCCTCCGAGACTCTGGGGCCGCCGCAGGCAATCAGTGCCCTGGACTCAGGTTACCCCTGCCCACTGGGACCCGATCCCCCTTCACCCTCACACCCCCTAACACCACAGGTCTGAAGTGCGGGGGGCACAGCCTCCAAGGCTGGACATCAGGGGCTCTAACAATGGGAGAAAGGTGGGTGTGGGCAGGAGAAAGTCACCACTGGGTGCCAGCCTGTCCTTAACACTCCTGCAACACTTGCTAATCACCCCGCAACAGTGAGGGCAAGGCCTTTGGCTCAAAACCTGCACCGACAGACGCGCTCAATCCGCGGGCCTGCCGGCACCGTCTGGTTTCCCTGCTTGTCTCTTTAAAGTAAATTTCTACTCGTGGCCAGAAATGCTGGGTTCATTTCCATTTACAATACGGATCTATCGATTTATCTGAGTACAACTAGACAGTGATGTTTACTAGAAGGAGTATAACATGGGAGGAATACAAACAGCAAAAATCATGACGATGTGTGTAAAAGAGCTTGGAGACTCTGTTCTCACCCACTCACTCACGCACTCACTCACTCTCACTCATTCACTCATTCACTCATTCACTCACTCTCACTGATTCACTCATTCACTCACTCACTCATTCACTCTCACTCTCACTCACTCATTCACTCATTCACTCATTCATTCACTTTCATTCACTGATTCACTCACTCATTCACTCATTCACTCACTCACTCATTCACTCTCACTGATTCACTCACTCACTCATTCACTCACTCTCATTCATTCACTCTCACTCATTCACTCACTCACTCATTCACTCTCACTGATTCACTCACTCTCACTCATTCACTCACTCATTCACTCTCACTCATTCACTCACTCACTCATTCACTCTCACTCTCACTCACTCATTCACTGATTCACTACTCACTCACTCATTCACTCATTCACTCATTCATTCACTTTCATTCACTGATTCACTCACTCATTCACTTACTCTCACTCATTCACTCATTCATTCACTCTCACTGATTCACTCACTCATTCACTCACTCTCACTCATTCATTGACTCACTCACTCATTGACTCACTCACTCTCACTCACTCATTCACTCACTCATTCACTCTCACTCATTCACTCACTCACTCATTCACTCTCACTCTCGCTCACTCATTCACTGATTCACTACTCACTCACTCTCACTCATTCACTCATTCATTCACTCACTCATTGACTCACTCACTCTCACTCATTCACTCACTCATTCACTCATTCATTCACTTTCATTCACTGATTCACTCACTCATTCACTTACTCTCACTCATTCACTCATTCATTCACTCTCACTGATTCACTCACTCATTCACTCACTCTCACTCATTCATTGACTCACTCACTCATTGACTCACTCTCACTCACTCATTCACTCACTCATTCACTCTCATTCATTCACTCATTCATTCACTCTCACTCATTCACTTACTCACTCACTCACTCACTCTCTCACTCATTCGTTCTCTCTAGCAAAGACAGAACAGAGCAATATGTTATATGTCTGTGTCGCCTGGACCAGGTACTGGTTAAGAATCACCTGGGGAGTTTTCTTTTTCAATATACGTGCCCATCTGACCCACTAATTCTGAGCCTCCAGGTAGTGGTTCCAGCACCTGTACTTTTTTAAAGCTCCCGGTGGCAGGAAGTGTCTTCGGCTACCCTTTTCCCAGGAGCAGGGAGCTGAGGCCTAGAGTCCAGGAGGCACCCAGAAGATCAGGTTTTAAGAGTTTCTCCAAAGGAAGACACATGCAGTGCATGGCTCATGGAGAAGCGGGCTCTTTTCTCAGCCTCTGACCCAGAGCAGACCCTGGGCGCTGGAGCGCACCCTGAGAAAGTTCACAGTTGGGTGGCAGAGACTGAAATATTCCAGAAAATGCCTCATGATGCAACAAACAGGAAACGAGGGTCACCAAATACAGATTCTCAGCCTCTCGCACAAAATGCAAGTGTCAGTCACACCCATTAGGATGGCTGGTATCAGAGCCCCAGAAAATAGCAAGCGTTGGTGGGAGTGGGGACGGCCCTTGTGCATGGCTGGGAGGGAGGTGATATGAAGCAGCTGTTATGGAAAAAGTATGGTGGTTCCCCAAAGTATTGAAGATAAAAGCATCATTACTGGTCAATCCAGTTCTGGGGATGTGCCCAAAGAAATTGACAGCAGGGTCTCAGAAGGATAGTTGTTCACCCATGTTCATAGCAGCATTGTCCACAAAAGCTAAAATGCAGAAGCAACTCACGTGTCCATTGACAGATGAGCAGGTAGAAGAAATGTAGTATGTACGGTGGAACGTGATGGAATATTACTCAGCCATGAAAAGGAAGGGGACTCTGACACAGGCCACCGTGCAGATGAACCTCGAGGGCATGATCCTGAATGGAATAAGTCAGAGACCAAAAGACAAATGATGTATGAGCCCACTTACATGAGGTGACCAGAGTGGTCAAATGAGATGGAATGTGGTTACCACAGGCTGTCAGGAGATAGCGTTTCATGGGACACAGTTTTGATTTTGCAAGAGCAGGGAGTTCCAGAGATGGATGGGGTGAAGGCACACAACATCACTGAACTGGATACTTAAAAATAAGGGTTATGTAAATGTATGGTCTATGTACTTCACCACGATTCTAGAAGTGTTTTTAAAAGGCTAGTGCTGGAGCGCCCTGGTGGAGTAACAGGTCAACCGCCCCCGCAAAGATGCAGGTCACATACCCCTGTGTTCAAGTCCTGGGTTGGGGAGAAACGACGAGTGTGAACACCTAAAATGGAAATAAAATAAAGATCCTTCTTTTTCTTCTCTCTGTCTGCCTGCCTGCCTAGTCACCTTCACTCCTGCCTGTGCCTTTCCTTTAAAAACAGAAGTCGAGTGCCTCGGCACTGGCTTGGGCCCCAACTGGCTGAGTTCAAATCTCACTTTGACCATTGAGAGCTAGCTGGCCTCAAGCAAGAAACTTTACCTCTGCACCTCAGTTTCCTCATCTGTAAAATGGGTATAAATATATGAATTCCTGCCCAGGTGCACCTTGGTGGTGTAATGGTTGGGTCCCCTGCCTCTGGCCAAGCACAGTCCACATTTACCCTAAGGACCAGGGTTCGCATCCTGGATCCTGAGATAAGGAGTGTGAAGTGCTGGGCGGACGGCCCGGTTACCAGGCATCCATATCTCCACGCCGCTGTGATTGCGGCGCTGTGTAGACTAGCGCGCCCCGCACCCGCTGGAGCTCGGGTTTTGGTGGACACCCGCATGCAGAATGCTTGGGCCCCCAGGGTGGGATCTGGCCTCGTGGTTTGTTTACTACCAGGCATCTTTAAGAGCACAGACTGAAAACCACATGCCAGATGTGGGGATGTGGAGAAATTCAGTGAGGACAGAGGCCAGTGCAGCGATAAACAAGATGTCCCTACCCAGAGCCTCTGCCCTCGGCTTGCTGGGTGGCCGCAGCCCCGTCCTCTGTGGCTTCAGCAACCGCTCCCCAGCCACCAGTGAGTCTCAGCCCACAGCCCCCACCAGCCACACAGCAGACCCCTAGGTCCTGCTGGAGCCCCAGATGGGAGGAAGGAAGGTGACGCCCCCAGTTGAGATGGGGTTCGAGGTTAGACACACTCAGGTCTTTCTGCTCCTGACCCACGAGGTCCCTAGGGCGCACCAGGAAACCTCTCCCAGAAACACACTGGGCAGGGGACCCTCCTCCCACCCATTCATTAGCCTCACTCGGGTCACATTTTATTTAGAAGCCCTGACAAGAAGAACCCCTCAGGCGCACCCTGGCAGCACAACGGTTTACTTCACTGGGCACATTCCACATACATCCCAAGGTCCCCGGTTCAAGAGCCAGGGCCGGGGAAACAACCAAGACGAACTGAGTAAAATAAAGTGCTTCTTTCTCCAATCCCTGCCTGTCTCTGCCCACCTTCACGGCTGCCCACACCTTGCCTTTAAACAAAGAACAGCCCCTGAGGGGTCAAGTCACCCCTGCCTCCACTGGCCTGCTGGTTTCCTCTTTTTCAGGAAACACACCTCCCTCCATGCTGCCAGGTCATCCAAGAAGCACAGCGACAGTTCCAGGCTGGTGCGATGCAGACATCGCACGCGGCACTGTCACTAAAGCGTGAACGGTGTTCACACCAGCAGGACCAAAGGCACGCCCAGCTCAGAGCCGGAAACCTCACATCTCAGCGGGCCCTCACAATGCCGAGCTGTGAGGTGGTTCCCGCTCAGCCCGCTGGACAGACAGGGAAACTGAGGCTGAGCACTTCACTCGCCCGGAGTCAGTCACATGAGCAGCCCACAGTGAAACCGAAGACTAGAGTCCGGGCTCAGGGGACACAAAGCCTCCCTGCTCTGCTCCACCGTCTCCCCCGACATGCCATCCACCGGTTCCTGCTGGGGCGGCCACCCCCACACAGCCCTGAGAGGCAGCAGCTCCTCGCTTTGTAGACAAGGAAGTGGAAGTAGGAGAGGATGTCACCTGTCCAGGGACAAGACTGGAACACAGACCTGTCTCTTGGCAGAGCTGTGGTCGTCCCCACTGTGGGGGCGTCCCGTGTCCTAGCCACCAAGCCTCCTCTGACTGGCAGGGCCCTGGAAGGCTCTGTCCTCCTGGGACAGGGGAGTCCAAGGCCTGTCACAGCCCAGCCCCACCTGGTGGCATCTCTCCTGCACAGCTCAGCAGATTCAGGTCCAGCCAGAAGCAGGCAGAGCCAGCCTGTGAGCCCAGGGCCCAAACCCGTCCCTCCACCCAGGTGCTGGGTGCTGGGAGCATCTTCATGTCACCGCCTGTCCGCTGGGTGCTTCCGTCACCCCTGGGTGCACTCAGGCGGCCCGTGGGTGTTTGAGCCCCACCCTGACAGCTCCGACACTCAGGCCAGCTCACATCTGCTGGAGGGGCAGGGTGAAGATCCGTCCAACACTGAGCAACAGGAGGCAACGGGAGGGCGTCAGGTGGAAAGAAGTCCGAATGAGAAGCAGGAAGCCTGACATTTTGTCCCACTGCTGCGTGATTGAGAGAAACACTAATCCACTCCAAGCCTTTTGTTCCCAGCAAAGAAAGCTTCCAGAAGAAAGGCCCAAAAATCCAGACAGCCTCGTCAGGGCCTGGATCCAACGCCCGCCCCTGGGGGCCTGCCGCTCCTGGTCATGTGCAGGGAATTGCCGAATGTGGAGCAGACTCCCAGGGGAGGCCAGCTCAGGTCCGGCCACAGCAGCAGGGACACCGGCCTGGGTCGCTGGCTCTGAGCAGCGACAGGGAGGACCAGGCTGTCTGAGGCCCTGGAAACCAGAGACGGGCAAACGTGCCCAGCTGGCCACCGGGCCAGTATGCCCACCGCCCAAGGGGCACGTGGTAGCCCCACAACCTGAATGGAGGGGGCAGCAACGGTGCAGGTGAGCCCTCCCCCACGCTGCTGAATAAAAAGCCAAAGCTGCCATCCTCTGCAGGTGAGTCAGCAGTGTCCTCGCCCAGGGCCGAGGAGGCCAGGGAGGCCGGAAGAAATGGGCAGGGACTTTGGATCCCAGCTCCGTCCGGCCAGGCAATTTCCTGAGCCGCCTCTCTCGGACTTGGTTTTCTCCTCTGGGAAAAGGGGTCCGTCTTGCTACAAGGGGGCCATCGGGAGGGCAAAGTGCAGGAAATCACGACCCCCACCACGGCAGACCCGGGGAAATGACTCTCGGGCTTAACCCAAATGTGGATGGTCGCAGCAGGCGACGGGAAGGCAAGCGGTGTTGGTCAGGACGAAGGCGGCAGTGGCATCACTGTCTGAAGCAGCAGCAGACACGAGCACAGGAGGAACTGAAGTCGCAACTCTGTTCTGGCAAAAAAACTGTCCCGGGACGAAATGTAAAACACCTTGCGACAGGCCCCCCTCTCCGCCCCGCCCTCCAACATAACAGCCACACCACCCAATGGCTCACCGGCGGGCGGCCACCAACTCACAGGGGGTCCCTGCGAGAGCATCGTGCGGGCCGGCAAACACGCTTAGTGATGCATCCCCACCCGTGTAAGATAAAATACAACCAGCCTATAAAACATTTTTTTTTAAGGAAAGGTGCAGGAATGAAGGCGAGTAGGCAGGCAAAGAGAGGAAGAACACAGGCTGTTTCCCCCTCAGGGCCTGGGCTCAAACCCAGGGGTATGCAGCCCCCGCACCTTCGAAAACGATTGACCCAACTACTGCTCAGCCACGGCGCACAGACACTTCTTCTAAAATGTTTCTTTTAAAGCTTTTTATGGTGTGCCCTGGTGGAGATGCAGATTAGTAGGCCAGTCCACATCCCAACCCGGGTTTGTGCGGGAACAGCTAAATAAAATGCTTCTTCCTCCTCTCTTGTCCTGCCTGCTCCTTTTATTTAAAAAATAAAGTAAAATGAAATGTTAATTTACCTTTTAACAATGGGTCCAAATGTGGTCTAGCCACGAATGGAATATTACTTAGCCATAAAAAAGGAAGGAGAGAGGCACGCCGTGGCAGCCTACAGGTAAGGCCACTGGGCATAGTCCTCATACATCCCAATGAGCAGGGTTGAGATCCCGGCCCAAGAGGAATAATCAACGTAAATAAGTAAAATGCTTCTTCCTCCTCTCTCTGCCTGCCTGCCTGCTTGCCTTCATTCCTGCCTGCACCTTTCCTTGTTTTAAGGCAGGCAGGAATGAAGGCAAGCAGGCAGGCAGGCAGAGAGAGGAGGAAGAAACCATTTAATTTAGCTGCTCATCTCGGCTGCTTTCCCGGCCCCAGGATGCGAACCCAGTCCTTGGGATGTACGTGGACTGCATCGGCCATGGACTTAACCATTCTTCCACCCAGGCATGCCTAAAGCTGCCATCTTACAAAATGAGTCAAATTCAAGAAAAAGGTGAACTGAATGATAGGTCAGGTCATGTACAAATATGAAAATGTTCACAATGATAAAAGAATGCCTGGCCTCTGGGAGTCAACAAATTCACATCTTTGTCCCTCCAAGCGCAGGCTCCGCGTCCTAAGTGACCAGGGAGAGTGACCGCACCTTTCCGCACCCCCGCGTGGAAAGCAGAGACAAGAAGAGCTTCTACCTGTGTCGTTACCAAGGGAACTGAGGGCGCCAACACTGTGCCTGGCACATCCCGAGGGTCGATGACACATTTCCTGTCACTCTCGGGGCTCAGACACACTCAGGCTCCCGGACAGATGGGACCTGCCCTCTTCCACAGCTGGGAAAAGTTGGGCTGGAAACCTGAAGTGCAATCAGCAACCGCAAGCCTTGGTGGGGCCCCACCCAGGCCCAAGTCCCGGGGCTAAGTCCCTTCCAGAAAGTGAGCACAGCATGAGGCTTCAGGGCGCAGCCGGTGGACGGGGCGTGGGAGCCGGCCTGGCGTCCTCAGCACAGCCTGACTGCAGTGTTACCTGGCCGTCGCTGTTACTCACTGTCCTTATTATATTCGCCTGGAATGTCTTTGAGATTTACTTGTCATTCATCCACAAAGATGCCGAGCGCACCCACTGCAGGCACGGAGCCGGGACAGTAACCAGGACAGTGCCTGCCCTCCTGGAGCTTACAGTCCCATGGGGGAGGCAGACATGAGAGAAACAAATACATAATCACATGCCAGCAGACTGGGGGAAGTGCTGAGAACCAGCTGTGGGGCAGATTGGTCCAGGGGGTGGGCACTGACCTCCACCCCGTGCCACCATCCTCTCCCACCTGCAACCTGCTACTCACTGCTCTCCAAGCTTCCAGCCCCGACCCCGGGGCCATTCTCTGCTCAGCAGTCAGAAGGCTCTTTTAAAAACCCAAACCAGATCCTATTACAAAGAGCTATCACACTTACCACATATATTGTTCTGCCATGGCCCCCAAGGCCCGAAAGATTCCTCCAGTACCTCTTTTACTGGATCCCCCTGCTCCTTCAGTTCTTCCAGCTTAATCCTGCCCCAGGGCCTTTGCACTTGCCACTAGTCACTAATCACAACTCTCCCCCCAAGTTCTTCAGATGACTCCTTTGTCTCCTTCAGGTCTCAGCACTAAGTTGCTTCCTCAGAAAGCACTTCTTTCGCCAACAAATCTAAAACAGATGCATCGCCTTTCACATCACCTTTTCTTTTCTCCATCACTCTTAACTATGATCTAAACTCTGTTTTATTCATAGGTCTGTGTGCCTGCTGTGTGCCTCCCGCCCCCAGATGTCACGTCTATGAAGGCACTGAATCTCACTGTATCCTCAATACTTAGAAAGAGGCCTGTCCCAGAATAGGTGCTTGCTAGATAGCTGGACCGATGGACACATGGATGGATGGGAGGAGGGTGTGTGGACGGATGCATGCATGGGCAGATGGGTGGTGGAAGGAAAGGTGAATGGATAGATGAACGGATACCTGGACAGATGGGTTTATGGTTGCACAGGTGCATCTATGGGGGGATAAATGGATATGCAGATGGATAAACGGAAAGTGGGTGGGTGGATGAATGGATGGATGGATGGGTGGGTGGATGGGAGGATGGACGGATGGATGGATGGATGGGTGGGTGGATGGGAGGATGGACTGATGAATGGGTGGATGGACGGATGGATGGGTGGATGGATGGGAGGATGGATGGGTGGATGGATGGATGGATGGGTGGGTGGATGGATGGATGGATGGGTGGGTGGATGGACGGATGGGTGGATGGACGGATGGATGGGTGGATGGACGGACGGATGGGTGGATGGACGGATGGGTGGATGGATGGGTGGGTGGGTGTGTGCATGAATATGGAGGAAATGAATGAGTGATGGCAGGATAGACTGAAGAAGGACTGGAAAAGTGGATGGATGGTAGTGGAAAAATCCATGCATGACAGATCGTCAGGGTGTTTCTGATCATATCTTCATGCACACAGGTCCTCAACTCAGACCTTATGTGAACACGGCTACGTGAATGGGCGACCTGACAATAAATCACGCAAAGCATTTGGCGGGTCTCGATGAACACGAGCTCCTTATTTTAGTTGTTGTCGCCCACCGTAATAGCTGCCTAGGTAGTAAAACTTTGATTTCTAATATTTTGTTTGTCTGGGGTCTTTGTCGTACAATGTTACTGTCTTGTTTTTGTGCTAAGAACCGCTCAGAGTTCAGTTTTAAAGTTCCATGTCTCTTTCTGGCCTGACTTCTGATTTCAGACAGAAGAGAAACCCAGTGACCAGCTGGGACCTTGACCTGGTTCAGCTGCCTGCCTAGCCCCTACCCCCTCTATTTTTTTTTTAAAGGAAAGATGCAGGCAGGAATGAAGGTGGGCAGGCAGGCCGGCAGGGGACACAGGAAGAAGAAGCATTTTACTTCTTTTATTTGGTGGTTCATCTTGGTTGTTTCCCTGGGGCCCCAGGTCACGAACCAGAGTCCTTGGGATGTATGTGGACTGCGAAGGGCAGACGCATCCACTAGGCCACCCGGGCACGCCTCATCCCCTCTCCCATGACACCTCCAGAAGCCGAAGTGTGCAGGATCGGTCACACCCCAGAAGTGGTTACAGGCTCCACTTTGGAAACAGCAGTGCTTGAAGGTCCCAGCCTGCTCCGCGAGGCACCAGGCTCAAGTCAACAGCCCACAAGAAGGGGGTCACCTTCCCAGCTCTACTTCCATGATTCCCCCCGAAAATACGGCTCCTGGGTGCCAACGGAGTACCACATCCCACATCAGACAGGTCACCTCCACATTTGAGAGACACAGTTGGCTGCAGCGTGTGGTGGAGACGAACATCCTTCTGGGGGATGCTAGGGTGCCCCGCCCCGTTCACCAGCTAGCTCCAGAGCAGTTGAAGCAGATGAACAGGGCCTCGGGGGCTGCTACTGGGGGATCCCCATGCCCTTGGCATGACACTGAAGGGTCAGCAGCAGTTTCCCAGGTCGACCTCAGAAGACTCACAGGGACAGGGGCTCCCAGTTAAGCCAGTGCTTGGGGAGGATACTGCTCAGGTAAAATAGCTCCGCAGAGCAGCACCAAAAATAATCATAGTAATTATGATAACCTCTGGCTGTCTTTCATCGGTCCTCGGTGTGACACGCAGAGGCGGTTACGCCGTCCCCCAGCATCGGGGTCAGAGCACGGGCGGCAGGAGCAGTGACAGCAACTCCAGTGGGTGAGGAGGCTTCAGCGGGATGGTGTCAGGACTCTGCAGGGGGCTGGCTGGCTTGACAATGACAATGATTGGCATCAGGAGGCACTGACTAGGTGCCCGGCTGCCCTGAGAACCTGGGCCTCTGCTGCAAAACAGCCTCGTAAAATGAGAACTACCATTAACCTCACTTTGCAGACACGGAAACAGAGGGCAGGAGGTCACAGAGTGTCCCCAAGATCACCAAGCTCATAGAGGCAGTATCACGGCCCCACCCCCACCCTGTAGATGTCACCAACCCCAAACTCACCCCTGCAAACCCGCTCCAGGAACCCCTCTTCTTGCTGACCTCCAGACACCCACTTGGTGGCCGGCTGACTGCATCCTGGGGAAGGCAGTGCCCGGGCATGGGGGCAGGAGGAAGGGTCCCCAGTGAGCTGGTCTTACAGAAGCCTCTTCCAGCCTGCCAGGGCCTCCACCGGCTTTGACCTGGACCACACCCAGGCCTCGGAGGAGACAGAAAGTGTCCCTGAGAGATAAAGATCGAGACTGGCTTGTGTGCTTGCCCAGAGGCTACGTGGGGGCCAAGCCACCGGGCCCATCCTGAGCATCACCGAGTCCGAAAGGGAGCACCAACGGGCGGCCTGGAGGACGCGGGCCCGGAGTCCCCCAGCTGTCCTAGAACACAGCGTTCCCAGACGGGCTCGTCACTCCAAACAAGACAAGGTCTGCACAACCGCCGCGGAAGGAATTAAGTGTCTGCTGCATGTCAGACCCCCTGCACCCCACAGGCACTGACTCGCAGAATCCTCACAGCCCCCGATGCCACAGAGGAGAAACCGAGGCTCAGAGAGGGGAAGTGACCAGCCCAGGTCACACGGTTCGTTACACAGCCAGGACGTGAGTCTAGGCCCCCGGGGTCCATAAAACCGACATCTCGGCCCCATGTCGAGCTCGGACTCCGCTCCACCGACGTGCAAGCGCGCTGGCTGCGATGAGCGAGTCTGAAACCGCCTGGGGAAAGCGGGGCACCGCGCCTCCATTCCGTTTGCCCCTAGTTCTACACGCTGGACAATCAAAAGGTACCGCGTGCGACATGAATGTCTCTCATGCCACATCTTGTAATAGGGACACAAGAGAATCAAAAACGTCAACTTGGAAAATGAGACGCAGGTCCTCCGGTCATGCAGCCACGCGAGGGACAACTGAGTCAGGCAGAAGGGCCCCCGGAGTAAGCAGGTGAACCCCACAGGACTGCAGAGACCTGCGTGCACCCGTGGGCACTTCCCCTGACGTCACCCACTAACAGCGGCACAGACATAGCCTTACCATTCATTCCAATGTGCACCAGGAGACCTCACTGTGGGCTCCCGCCAGGCTCAGCACCCCCATTCTGCAGGTGTGGCCCCTGGGGCGGGGAGGGGAAGCGCCCCCAAAGCTGGTGAGAAAACAGAGGCAGGGCATGCCCCCTGGTTGCAGGTCTCCAACCTCTGACTGTCTCTGGTCCAGCTGCTTCTAGGGTCCCCGGAGGAGTTGCTTGGGGGGGAGGGAGGGGAGGGGGAACAGGAACTGGGTGACACCCAAAAACCCCCTTGGGTGCCCCGCTGACCCCAACATGAGCCAGAGGAGATGGCTCACACATCCTTTGCAGGGTCAGCCAGCATTCTGAGCATTCCAAAAACTCCTACGAAGCTTTCTGCTGCTCTCCCCAGCCCTGTAGTTGAGGGACCATGGCACAGGCTATGACAGCCATGAACCGGGGAAAGCAGCGGGGCTGTGCCAGGAGGGACCAGGACAGCATGCCTGTCACCCACGTGCCCCTGTGCCCCCATCACAGGCCTGGGGATATGGCTTCTGCCTCTGTTCTCTTCCAGGAGCTCAGGCCCTGGCACACAGTAGGTGCTCAATAACTAACAAAGATGAGAAGGAGCGACTGTTTCAAGAAAGAAAAGAATACCCAGCACCCGGAGTTTCCGGCAGAGCCTGATTTCAGGGGCGGCCGCAAAGAATGGAAGGGTAGTTATTTCTAGTACAGAGCTCAGCTTTGTGGAAGGCAGACTGGAGTTCAAATCCAGGCTCTGCCACTTCTGACCTCATGACGGTGAAGAGGCCTTACCTCTCCAAGCCTCAGTCTCTTTGTCTGTAAAGGGGGTCAGTAATCTATCACCTCCCCACCAGGAAGCTGGTGCACGGCAGGCAAGCGGAGGTGTTCCACACCCTTCCCTTCAAGGGCTCCTTCTGATTCTTCCCAGAAGGCAGAAGGGGAGTAAGAGACTCTGGGAGCTCCGTATTCCCTTTCTTTTTCCCTCCCCTCTGGCAAAAGGCCCAGAGAGGGGAAGGGGCTGACCCAAGGACACACAGCAGAGAAGCTGGTGCCAGAACTCATCCTACGACCCTCTCTGCTCACTCCCTGGCCTGGGTCCCTCCACGCACCAAGCACAGCCCCTGACACACAAGCAATCAGTTCCTGAAGCAAAGACAAGAGTTTTCCAGCGCTGGTGCCTAAAATGAAAGGGAGGGCCAAGCCTGGGCTGCTTCCCAGGTCAAAGGGCTCTGGGAGTTCCCGACCAAGTCATTCAGGGCCCAGCCCAGGGCACTGTGCCCGCTGGGCCTGCCCAGTGCCCGCCAAGGCCCAGGCTCCACATCCGGGCAAGGTGGGGTGGCGGGAGTTTGCAGAATGACCTCAGTGCCCCAGCGCGCCTACTGGTGTCCCCTCCGGCTGGGAGGCCCCCACAGCCCAGGCTTCCTCCCCCACAGTGTCTCACCCTGCCACAGTAAATAGGGCAGTCCCCAGAAAGGGCTTTCGTCACTGAGGAAGCCAAACAAAGAGAAAATAAATATCAACAGAGAGTGGGCTGGAAGCCGCAGCCCCATCCTGGGGCCTCGGACCCACAGCTGTGTCTCCAGGGGCAGGACACAGCCCGGAGAGTCGCCGGCCAGAGGGCGAGGTGCTCACACCTCTCAGGGACTCGCATCCTCATCTGTAAAATGGGATCCGATAAAATAATGCACCGACCCACTTGTCGGAGCATCTGGAAGATAAGAAGCCAGCCATCGGTGCTGTAATTATTTTTATTACTGCTGTTACTGTTTTCACTCCTACGGCAGACAAGGTTGACATTGCTCTTTATAAAGCAACCCCTTAGGATAACTTCCCAGGCTTTTTTTGCCCTGAAGGAAAGGTACAGGCAGGAAGGAAGGTGCGCAGAGAGGAGCAGAGAACAGAGAGGCAGGAAGAGAGAGGAGGAAGAAGCATTTTATTTACTTGTTCGTCTTGGCTGTTCCCTCCGGCCCCAGATCTCAAACCCTGGTCCCTGGGATACAGGTGGACCGTGCCTGCAGCCTTAACCACTATTCCACCAGGGCGCACCTACCCTTTTTATTGTTTTAAGACTAAGGTCATCTCTCTATGGGGAAGGGTTCCTATCTTTCGATGGTTACTAAGTGAAGGAGACTAGGAATAGTTACCTCATCTAACCCCACAATGAGCCCCACAGGGAGAATCTTAGCCTTGCCTTTTTCCGTAGATGAGAAACAGGGGCTCAGAAAGGTGAAGCTAGTAGCCCAAAGTCACACAGCAATGATGTGGCAGCGGTGGGACCTGACGCTGGGATTTTTCACGCTGCCTGCTTTACCCAGGGGTATGTGGCCTGCTCTCCTTTGGAGGTGATTGACCTAACCATCAATCTACCAGGGCGCGTCAGTGAAGACACACACAATTGTCCCTCCCTGGCTAGAAAGGCCTGCCCTGTGGAGAGAAAGGAAAGTAAACAGGGACCTGTAAGCAGACAGTCCTCCAGTTACAGCAGAAGGTGAAAAGTCCAAGACCCTGCTCATTACCAGGACCAGGAACAACCTCCCAGGACCTTCCCAGACTCATAATAATACTTGTAATAAAGACAATGATGGGCATCACTACATGGAAGAGATATGTGGCCCATGTCTACAGCAGCACTATTTAAAATAGCAAGAAATGGAAACAACCTAAGTGCCCATCCCATGGACACGTGAGTGGATAAAGATGTGGTACGAATGCACAGTGGAATACTCCGCAGCCCCTGAAAGGAGGAAATCTTGCCATTTGTGACAACATGGATGGATCTAGAGGGGATGCTATTAAGTGAAATAAGTCAGAAGGAGGAAGATAAATACTGGATAATCTCTTTCAAGTGGAATATAAAAGAAACAAAGCAAATGAACCATCAAAATAAAATAAAAACTAACCCTTCAACACTGACAGCAGGACTGAGGTAGGTATAGGGGAATGGGGTGGGAGGGGGGAGGAAAGGGTAATGCAGTTCCAGTGGACAGGGGTAGAGGATTATTAGAAATTCAGTAGGACACATTGTGCGTTATCACACATTTGATGAAGACTGAACATGCATATCTAACTTACACTGTAAATCAAAGTTACCTCAATAAATAAGAAGATAAAAACGGTGAACTCATTCCACATTACATTCATTATTATTAATTCATTCAGTGCCCACCATCCTCACGTGACAGGCACTACTTTTATTCCCATTTTACAGGTGAACAATAGAGGCACAGAGAGGTTAACTGCTTCACACAAGACCATACCGCTGGAAAGTGCAGGACCTGGGATTTGAACGCAGGTAGCCTGGATCGGTTTCCTTCAATATTCCCAACGGATACTGGGACTATTCAACTCTGAAAATTTCTTCATTCCACCCTAATCGGGACCATTCCATGCTCATAGGCACCATGTAACTACTTTATGCAAAGAATTTCACAGTCCTTCTTGCTAATGGCCACAAGCACTGCATGAGAAAACAGGCTCAAGGAGGTGATGGGGCTGGTTGAAGGCAGCCCCTAGGGGCACAGCTGGGATTTGAAACTAGGTCTATCCCTCAACAGCCTCCCATTTGCGCCACTAAGCTCTCGCACCCCACTCCACTGACTATAAGACATATGGCTCAAGGAACTATAAACAAATTCCAGAACAAAAATCTTCATCAAGACGATCAACCCTCACCTCACTTCCCACCATCGGCACAAGACACCTCCATACACAAGACCACATGTGCGCTTCATAGCCACTGTGCCAGAGAAGGCACATTATTCCCATTTTCCAGACGAGGAGACTGAGACTCGAGAGGCAAACTGCCTGTTCCGGGTTATAAACTCAAACAAGGTCTCCTTACCTGGAGGCCTGCTCACATAGCAGCAGGTGAGCCATGATTCTCACCAACCCTCCAGGCAGACCCTCCACCTGGGCAAGGACCCACTGTGCCCCAGCAGAAACCTGATTGTGACAGGCTGTGTTACACCTCAGACCTGGGTGTATACTCCCTCCCTCTCAGCCTCCATGAAAGGCATATACGTCTCCATCTCATTGGTGTTCAGCTTGGCCGTGTGACTTGCTTTGATCAAACAGAACCAGGGCAAAAGCAGCTCCCTCCAAGTTCTTAGTGGAGACTGCAGCTGGGAAGGGCCCCATGGAGCTCCTGAATGCCTACTGCCTGCTCCACCCATCAGCCTGGGCACCCAGATGAAGGCACACAGGGCCGACATGAACTCAACCCAAAGCCCTGAGTCCAGTGTGCCTGCCCAGCCCAGCAGAGATCAGCCCATCACCTGACCTACCCGCCAGCACTGAAACACACGTTTGGTGCTTACCCCCACTGAGATCTGGGAAGTATTTGTTACAAAGTGTTCTCACAGAAAAACCTGAGGAGTAGAAGGAGCACCTGTTTTCAAAGGAAGCAAGTGGACTCATCTGTGCATAGACAAATGTCTTCCAAGACCCAGTTCCCAGCAGCTGGGATTCAAACCCCAGGGCCACAAAATGCTGTACTGTATCACCTTCCCTACTGTCACGCCAAAGCTTATATCCCATGGCCACTGATAAGACAGAGCCATCCACAGCTCCCTCTCCCTGAAATATACAAAGGGGCTCTCTGCTAAGGACCTTGGTGACAGGAGGAAAGGTACAAGAGCTCTGGAGGGAAACTGGGCAGGCTGATTGATATTCTAAACACCAGATACCCCAGCAGCCCCACGTCCTGGATTCTGGCCTCCCAGTCGACTTTGCACAAGTGTGCAAAGATGCAGGAACCCAAATTGATTGCAACACCCGTGTCTGAGACAAGAAACAGAAACAACTCAATGCCCACCCCGGGGGGAAGTCTGTTCAATCGCTGACAGCATCTTCATGCATTAGTGCCTTAAAAAAGCATTAATTGACTTTTTTAGGATGGGGAAAGACAACGCATGAGGAAATGGAAAACCATGCAAATCGATTTCTAACTCATGTGTGAACTTCTATCTACTTTGTGGTTGCTGTTAAAAGCGTGTGTCTACAGATATACTGTGTGTGCCCCACAATTATTTACCTAGAGAGCAGCCGTGATGACTAGCAGGGTTTCCGCCTCTATACCACGAGTGACAAGGGTCCTTCTCATTGACTGCTCCCAGCAAGGCTCAAGGTGGGACCCCATATTCTCCCCAATGATTGACATGGAAACGGGATCAGAGAGGCTCCGGCACCTGCTGGTGGTCACAGAGTCTATCAGCGGTAGAACCAAGGTCAGCTCCTTCCCTCTGACTCCGGAGCAGATATGAAGATAACTCAGAAAACCAGCAGGGTGGTCAGGGCTGAGGTAGGAGACTCATTTTCCACTTCATATCATTTTGCCATCTTTGATGTCTATGGGATGGCCCAAGTAATTTTCACTAATCTATACATATCTATGTGTCTATACTGTGTGTCACTCCAGACGTGATGATGTAAACACACAAAGGTCACTCTTTGGAACACATTTTATATGCTTCATGGAGCCAAGGATATAGGATATTTCAAAGATCATGTCACAGTGTAATCAACAAAGGTAGCAGCGAAAACATCTCCCCCAAAATCAAGCTCAGAATTACTTACAAAACTGTCTCACTTTGTCTTCCCCCTCCCTCCTTCCCACTCATTGACCATATTCCTAAGGAGTGGATTCTTGAGGGGCAGGGACACTTTTTAATGTCCGTCCACATAAGATGCAATAAAATATTCATCACATTGAAAGGGAGAAAAGTGTGTGTGTGTGTGTGTGTGTGTGTGTGTGTGTCCCTCAATTCAGTCTCCTTTTACACGCCTGGAGTTCGAGCAGTGGGAGTGAGCAGACAGACCATTCAAAGCCCCCGTTTCATTAACTGCTAACAGCAAGGATCCCCAAGCAGGCATCGCCCTGGCCAGTCCCGAGAAGAGAAGAGATCAGCCTGGCACTTAGCAAGAGTTCAGTTTCAGAGCTCTCTGCTGCAGTCCTGCTTTCCCGACATTTTCTCCAATTCTCCCCGTGGACAGAGGAAGACACCGAGATTCTAAGAGGGAAGTGGCTTGTCCTGTTATAATCTGATGGCCGTGGAGAGGGAATGTGAGCTCCTGCACAGGGATCTTCCTGCCTGCTGCCTCTCGGCCCAAACTTGCCCTAGGCTTCCTGTTCGGGTATGTAGGAAGTGGCCAGGGTCTCAATTGTGTTGCCAGTGGTGTAACTTTATTCATTCAACATACCCTGAATTCGAGGTCTAGCAATTAGGATGGATTCTCCAAAGGACCTGTGACTTTGCTGGCCTGGCGCTGCTCCTTTTGCGTAGCAGGAGCTTGTGCTCCTCTTGGCCTCCTGTGCATCTTTTTTTTAATAGGAGGGAGAAACACTTGATTTATTCTACTTAGTTTTTCATCTTGGCTGTGCTCCTGCCTCCCCACCCCCACCCCCACCCCACCGTCCCGGGTCTTGGATGTGGACTATGCCTGGTAAACCAAACCACTAGGCCAGCAGGACGCACCTCCTACTCACCCTTTAAGACTCAGCTCAACTAGTGTCCCTTGGTGGAGTAGCAGTTAGGTCTGCTGCTTCCAGCCAGGCTCAGTCCCAAGGACCCAGGTCCTAGTCCCAGGGCCAGGGGACACAACCAAGAAAAACAACTGCAAGTTGGAAGCTAGTCCGTCTGTCCGCTCTGCTGCTGGTGGCTAGCCAAGACCTCGTCACACCAGAGTCCTGTGTCTGTGAAATGGGAACAATGAGTTCCATCCCCTCACCTAGGGAGGAGGTAGGAGCCACAAGTGTGAAGGCCCTGAGGACTAGGGTATTTCATAACCATCCCTGGGCAGGCAGATTATGGGGGCTCTAAAGGGCTTGCTGATCTGAATTAAACACTGACACAATATTTAGGTGACCTCTCCCAGGGGGCAGGGGTTTCCTTCTCCAGAGAGACTGCTATCCCTGGAGCCTGTGGTCTATATTTAGCGGTTTTCTCACATCAAGTCTAATCCTCCATCACCTCTCACCTGGATTTATTTATTTTTTAAAGGAAAGGTGCAGGCAGGAATGAAGGTGAGTAGGCTGGCAGAGAGGGGAGGAGAAAGCACCTCATTTTATTTCCATGTAGTTGTTCACATGGATTGTTCCCGCCGCCCCCCCCCAACCCCCCCACCCCCATGAGCCAGGACTCAAATCCAGGGGCATGTGGCCTATGTCCTGGGAGGTGACTGTCTCAAGGACCCCTCCACCAGGGTGGGCCTCCCCTGGAGTTTTTTTTTTTAACAACCTCAGCCCCCTCTATACCTCTCTCCCATCCAGCTTCCCCACCACAGCAGGAAAAGTTTCCCATAATGCACAACTGGCCCCAATCCTTTCCCACAGAGAATCCGACACAGTGTCCCCACCGCCCTGGAATAAAGTCCAACCCCTAAAAAAGTCAGACCTGGTCCTGGCCAGCATCTCTCGACCAGCACCTCATATTCTCCTTATGGATGCGGAGCTCATTCTGTCCCCTTTATCTGAGAAAGCAAGCTCTCCCAGAAATCTCCTGACCCGGATCCCTCCCCAGGCCAGAAGGCATCAGTCCCTCCTCCACTGCACCAGCACCCCCACCCCACCCCACCCCCAGCTTCTAGGCGATTTCCTATTCTTACAAAGGCTTTGCCTCCTAAGGGTGTGGCTGCAAGCTCTTCAACAGGGTCCAGAGATATTTGCTGGATGAATGAATGCATGCACATTTAACTTTTAAATGATTCAGCCAAAAATGTCAGCCTGCTGACGCTGACAGGGGAGAAATACTCCGGGCCAGGTGGGAGCTGCTCCATTGTCCTGAGAAGTCTTAAAAAAACCAAGACAGGAACCCCTGGGGACAGGTCCCAAGAATAAGACAGCAGGGTCTGGGGCTAAAAATGCATGCTTGCCCAGGAGCCTGGCTGAATTAGCATAAAGAAAGGTGGTTCCAGGGAGAAGCCTAGTCCAAATGTCCTGGTTACTGATTAGCCAAGCCCCAGAGCTGCTCTCGACAAAGGAGGGGTTGAGGGGCAATTAAACCATTTGGAAAAAAGTCCAAAGTGAATCTCTCTCTAATCCTGGAGTTTAAAAAGGCAAGTTGGGTTTCTCGAGCCTTCCCTCAGATACTGTAGGGCATGGGATATGGAAAATGAGGGGCCCCAGAAGAAGGACCCACTAATATTTATAGAACTCCTGTTTCATACCTATAATACCTATTAATACTGCCGGCCACCCAGGACACACACACACACACACACACACACACACACACACACACACACACACACACACACACACCCATCGCACCGTGGCCAGAGGGGCGCCCCGGGCTCAGAGAGGTTAAGTGTTTTGCCCAAGGTCACAAAGAAAAAGCTGTCTCGATGCAACAGGTATGGCCCTGTCTCTTCCTAAAGGTAATGGCTGCTCCCAGCGCGAAACTTCTGCCCCGGCAGGAAGCGCTGGCCCCTGGGCGGTGCGGCGGTCACACGTCCCGCTGCAGGAGCGAGAGCCGGGTTTCCGGGCGCGGCAGGCGCCCCAGCTCCGGGCGAGTGTGTGCCAGGAGGGTGTGGAAGGTCAGGCTCGGGCTGGGGGTCGCGAGCTGCTGGCCCTCCGGAGGCCCCGCCAGCAGCCCCGGGCGGTGCCGCCAGCCGGGTGGCGGTCAGCAAGACCGCCTGGGAACTGGAGGGCTGACCCTCGGTCCCCTCCGGGAGCCGGTACCCGAGGAAGGCGCGCGGAAGGGAGCGCAGGCCGGGCGAGGAGGGCGCGTCAGTCCCGGCGCCGGGGGGTCTGGCGCGCGGCTCCCTCGACGACCCCAGAGGCCCGCAGGACCCGTCCACCTCTCTCGGGAACCCCGCTCCCTAGAGGCCACCTCTGGGGCCTCCAATCCGCACGGACGCCCAGATCCGGCAGCTCCAGGACGGGTACCGCGGATCCCCAGCGATCCCCAGCGATCCCCAGCGCCTGGCTCCCAAAGCTCCTCTCGGAAGGCATTTCCAAGGCACGGATCACGGTGGGAGGAGGCAGATCGACCAGCTCCCAGTCTCCAGTCACCAGCCGCCGTCACCCCAGACGGGGTATCCAGTGGAGCCCCGGGCCGCCGGCGCCCGATCCCCTCCCGGGATCGACTCCCAGGTCTACAGCGAGCGGCACGGGCTCCACTGCCCAGCGCGGGATCTTCCCGCGGGATCGACTAGCAACTCGCGCAGACAGATCTCCCGACTCCCCAACCAGGGTCTCTCCTGCTCGCAGACCCTGAGCCCAGGGAGACCCACTAGGTCCCCGCTCCTCCCGGGCCAACTTTGCCAACTTTCCTCCCGGGGCCTCCGTCGCGCGGAAACTTGGCAGCCATAGCCCACCGCCACCGCCCCAGCCCGCCTGCCCGCGTGGGACTGGGGGCTGACGACCCGCCCCCGACGCCCGCGACAGCCGCGCAACCTACCCTGGAGCCACCGCCGCCGGCCCGCGCCGCGCCGCCACCTGCCCGCAGCCCGCGGCACCTGCCCGCGCCGCCCGCGGCCCCGCGCAGCCTAGCCTGCTGGGGGCGGGGCCTCGGGCGGGGACGCGCCCCCGTCGCCATGGGAACCGGGCGGAGGCGCCTGCGCGGAGGCCCCGGGGCGGAGCGCGGCGGAGCAGACCCGCGCCCCGGGTTAGCCCCGGGGTTGGGGTCGGTCTGGTGCGTCGCAGGTCGCGAGTTCGTCCTGCGCGTTCCTCCCGGAGGCGGTCCCGGGCCCCGATCCCCGGTCTTGCTGCGCCCGCAGACTCATCGTCCCGGCTCGCGTTCTTGAGCAACCCCAGGTTCTGGCCGCTTTCCCCCTCCAAGGGATACCAACCCGCCGCTGGCTCTGCACCCCGGGAATTCAGAAGGCGCTCGGTAAAGGACAGTCCCGTGACTCGATCCGGCTGCGGGCACCGGCCAGGGAGCCTGCGGGGTCTGCGCATTGCGCTCCCGCCCCCTCGCGGCGTGCAGCGGAACGGCGGGCTCAGGACCTAGCTGGGGCGCCTGCTGGAGCGACGCCTGTTGGCTTTCTGTTGGGGGAGGGGGGGGCAGGGGGCCGGAGGAGGGGGTGGCAGGGGTATGAAGACTTTTTGGCAAACTGAGAAAAATCGTTGGGAGAGGACCCATAACCAAGAAGGGGGTCTTTCCTTTGCTATCCAATGCTCCTCCTGTATGCTGGGTGCTGGGGTGCAGGGGCCAAGCAATTGGCAAGACTGGAGCTCCCCTCGAGTTTACAGACATGGAAAATAATAATCGCACGAGTAAATTGAGTTGCATTTGTGACAAGTGCTGTGAAAACCATGAATAACGAGTCTATAAAATCCCCTGTGCATTTGTTTATAAGTCAGAGGCGGGGAAGAACATGACATGTTGTGGCGTAAGCAGAATTGGCAGGGAGCTCTTCTTGCCTCATCTTTCAATTTCTTGATGCATGTCTGAGAAGAAAGGCAAAGCTATTACAGGATTTACCTGCCATAGCCACCGTTTGCTTTCATCTGCACGGCAACCCTTTTGAGGTTGGCATCACTACCCCCAGTTTCCCAGGTTGCAGCCTGAGGCTCCCTAAGAGCTGTTCACAATGAGGGGCCCAGATCGCCCCTGTGGGCCTCGTGTCTCCGGATAGTCGCCTCTGTCGTTGGATGCCTCAAATACACTCATCAGTAGTCCCCAACCCAAAGGCTCTTACACACACACACACACAAACACACACGGCTTGTCCTCAAGGGGATAGGAGTACACCTGCAAGATAAGAGACAGAAAGGTTAGAGTGAAAGTGAAAATCCCTCAGAATTCACCTTCGATTTCACATTTTTGCTTTCACATGATTGCCATGTGCTATTTGAGCAAAGGCATATGATGATTGTTTTCTCCAGAGTCCCTCCGGACATGGACTCTTGTGCTCGGCACAGAGTAAGCACTCAATAAATATTGAGCTAAATGCATGAATGTCCTGCAGTTGGTAGTGTACCATCTCCTGTGGAAACATCATCAGAACCTCCTGTCTGTCCTGGGCAAATCCGGATTGACCACGCTGCATGGGCAGGGGCTGTGTTTAACGGTTCCCCATCTCTCAGTTCCCTAAGCAGCCTTGTCATTCACCTTGACACCTGCTCTATCCCAGAACTTAAACATGGGAAGGAGAAGAGCCCTCCTGCAATCCCACCCACACCCTGACCAAAAGAAACTCCAAACTAGACTTGTTCCCAGTCCTGACCAGTACCCTGGCCCACCACTCTGCCTTAAGGAAGACCCAGCCCTAGCCCCATAGCTGCTCTTCTACCCCACCCCATCATGCTTTGAGAGGAGTCCAGAACTGTTAAACTACAACTCCCAGAGTCCTCCTGGCCCCCAAGAGGTGGGACTTCCTGCCTCCACCCTGCCTTAAATCATTCCTCATGCATTCCTGGGTCCTCTCACCCTGGTGAGAAGCTGCCCGCCAGGGGCAGTACACTCCTAGAGATTATACCTGACCACAGAGGTGTCAGGTTATATATCACTTCCAGAGCCAACAGCCCTGCTCCCACTCTGAACCCTGGTTTTTTAACCCCTCTCTGTCATTTTGTCTCCTCCTCCAGGAAGTCTGCCTTGATTTGGCTGATCTCAGACTCTTTCTGCAGCGATGGAGATGTTCTTTGCTGGCATTGTCCAACATCTTAGGCACAGATGACTTCTGAGTGCTTGAAATGCGGCCAGTGTGACAGAGGGACTGAATTTCAAACTTTATTCATTTAAATCTAAGTAGCCACATGTAGCTACTACTCCCTTATTGAACAAAGGCCTTGGCAGAGACCATATTCAGACATGTTTGTTCAGGTATATCTATCCATCTTGCTTCCCCTGTATCTACTTCTTGAGGGCGAGAGACAGAATGTTCTTTGACATGTTTTCTCTCAACACCAGCCCTTCCCCTCACTGTGCCCTCTGCCTACCTGTCTGTAACAACTGCATAGTCTTCAGATCTTAGCATTAACATCAGTCCCCCGAGAGGCCAGCCTGACTCCCATCACCCCTCTCTGCTGCATGCACAGACACTGGAGTGTAACTGCCCAGTTACTTCTCTGTCTCACTTTGTAAACTGAGCTCTTGGAGAACAGCTACTGCGTAGCAGAGTTGGCACTCCATAAATCTTCGCGATCGTCAGCGTTGAATCAATGTTTTCACATACTGTGGGTCCCATTTCACAGGAACGATTCTGATGAATTGCATGGAGCTCAGCACTTCGCCCTCACTGTCTCGGGAAGTGCCTATTAATAAGATGCCACCTATAAGAGAGGCTCTAGGAGGATTTTCCTTTTACAAAAGAGGAGGCTGCGCTCAGAGGTAAGTAAACTGCTTAACGTCACACAGCCAGTATCTCAGTCTGGGCTCCCTAGCAAACAGAGCCCAGGCTAATGCTTTATTGGGGATGCAGCCCTAGCCCAACAAAAGGGGAGGAAAGGGCACAGGGAGGCAGGGGAGTCAGGGGAGGAGGGAGAGCAAATACAAGACCTGCCTTACTGGGTTGTGCACAGCTTCTCAAGAAAACACAGCCAGGAGTCACTGGGGCACCTCCAGTGACGCCTCCAAGCACACCGCTGCAGGGATGAGGGCCAGCACTCCATCTGCCAGCTCTTGCCATCTCCTGCCACCATGAGTCCCCAGAGGACCCAGCTGCTGCTCACCTTGGGGTTGTGTTACCTCCAGTTTCCACACACACACAGCTTCATCTGAGTCTGCAGGAGAAGGCGCCACTCCCCAGGCCCCCACCCAGGGTCTGGTCAGGGCGGCTCAGACAATAGCTGGGGGTGTTGGAGACTGGGCCACTGCAGGCTGAGGAGGCCGAGTGACTGCAGCAAGTGACCCCGGCTGCCTGCGGGGAGGCGAGCAGAGGCTGGCACAAGTCCAGTGTCATTGGTTGGGGGAAGGACAGAGCCCAGCACACCTGAGAAGGTGCATTCATGGAGCCTGATAGAGCTGGTAAACATCAGAATGGGATTCAGATCCAGTCTGGACTAACTCCTAAGGTCCTCAACAAATATTGATTGAACCGGGAAAAAGGAATAAATGAATGATTGAAGGAGTGGAAAAACACAGCCTGGCAATCATCTGTTCCTGACGCCTTATTTTATGGACCCAAAGAGAAGTGATGTCCTGACCGAAGTCACTGAGAATAGGTGACAGCATGGACACATCTAAAGTGGGGGGAGGGGCAATCCTCACTCCCAGGACACAGGACTTAGACTTGACCAATCAGAGCACCTCATTTTCTTGGCTGTGGTGATTGGTTTATGGGCAGGCATGTGACCCAAGTTTGCCCAATGAGATTAATCACAACAATGGTTAAAACTGTGCTAAGAGGAATTTTCTTTTCTCTCGGTTGCTAACTCAGAGTGTCAGCCTAGAGCCACCAGAAGCCACTCATAGAAGAGAGAATGTGCCTGTGAGTGAAGCCAGCCCAGCAGAAACGTCCTGAGAGAGACAGAGGTTCTGAAATCATTGTGTGCGCACCTGAAACCAGCTGCGCCTAAAGCTGAGCCTTAGAGTGGTCAGTTGTGTAGACCCATACATGTCTCCTGTCTTTCTTATTGGAGCCACTTTGAGTTGTCACTTAGTGCAAAAGACAAGACCACTCTTCTGGGCCAGGTCTTAGGTTGAGCACTGGCTGGTGATGAAAGTTTTCAGATCCAGTGCCCACATTCTGGAAGTTCAAGCCTGCTGAGAAGATGCTGGAGTCCCAGAAAAATATCTAAGTCAGTTTCCTGAACTAGAATTTTAAGACAGAAAGGTGGAGAGCACAGTGGCAAGAGTATCAGCACTTGGTGTTTACTTGCAGATCAGTTAATCCCTATTCTTGCCTTCTCCACCCAGGAGAGACACCATAGCCTCACCCCATCCTAATTCGGGGCTGGATTTTTCCTCGTTGCTTAGCCCACCCAGCAGCCTGAAAGGAAAGGCTACTGATTTAAAGAACTGAGAAGGAAACGCGCACACGCGCACACACACACACACACACACACAGCGGCTTATCAAGCACCTGGGCTTTGTTCAACAACCTGAATGTTTTCTTCAAAGGGAAAGAGAACTTCAAAGAGGTCACAGATTTAGGTCCCAAGCAGGAGCCTAAGCAGAAGAGGCCACATTGGAGGGTCTTTGACCTGAAGGGCGGTGAGTCTGGGGAGAGGAGGAGTGGTCTGAGGTCACAAAGGGCTGAAGGGGAAAGTGTTGTCCAGGAGCCTTTGAAATTACTGTGTGTGTGTGTGTGTGTGTGTGTGTGTGTGTGTGTGCACGGCTATGAAAGCCCGCATGAGGAATGCATCCATAGTTTTAACATATTTTCAAAGGAACCTACCAGTTCCCAAAACTGAAGGATCGCTGGTCTAGGTCACGGCCATCCTTCTGGAGGTGGGAGGCTCACAAACACAGGAAAAGTGTATTTGCTCACAGTCTTGAGGCTGGAATTCCAAGATCCAGGTGCCCTCAGATTCCACGTCCGGCGAAGGCCCGCTTTCTGGTGCACGGACGGCTGTCTTCTCTGTATCCACACAAGGCAGCAGGGGGTGGGGGGCTCTTGGGGATCTTTTATCAGGACCCCAATTCCATTCATGAGGGAGGGTGGTGCATAAACCTGCAGTCCCTTGCACCCGGGAGCCAGCTCCAGGCTGTTACACAGTCCACATAACAGAGCCGAGACAGAACAAGAATCCAGGTGACCTGGCAGAGCTACTGGGAGAATGAGATCAGGGAGATCAGGTCACAGTCCACCCTCCCCGCTGTGCCCACCTTGAGAACTCAGCCGGGACATCACCATCATGGGGGGGCCCAGCTGGTGTGGGTGCCCTGCTGTGCGTGCCCCCGAGTCTCGCTCTGGGCTTTCCCTGGTGTGGAGCTGTGATGATGCCAGGTGTATATACACACCTCACACTTCACTGAGGCCACATCACACTCAGAGGCCTGCCCCTTCCAATGCTCCCTCTGCCCCCCAAGAAATGGCAGCCCCACCCCACAACGCGGGAGGCATCCTTGCCTTTCCTCACACTTCTGAATGGGACCAGGACAGTGTGTCTCACACGCCTGCTGCTCTGCCCCACCATGCAGGGCACTGAGGGCCTATCTGCCTAATGTAACTACCTCTGGCCTCTTCCCCTGCTCTCCCTGCCTCCTATTCCCCACTCAGCAGCCAGAGAAGGCTTTTTAAAACCTAAGACAGGTCAAGACCATCCACATCGCTCAGAAATGGAAAACCGTCAGAGATCTGTCCTTGGTCACAAGGCTCACCTCTCTCCCTGTTCTCATTCGCTCCAGTCACCAGGGCCTCTTTGTTTCCCAGCATAGGCTCACCACAGGACCTTTGCACCTACTGCTCCCTCTGCCACTGTACTGCCCTCTCTACCCCCATGTGGCTGCCTCCCTCAGCTCTTCCAGGTCCTTGCTGAAAGGCCTGCGTCTCATGAGACTTTCCATGACTAACCCCCAGTCGTGGCATTTCTCATAACTGCTTCATTTTTCTCTATGGTGTTTATTAACATTAGGTATGTTATGTATGGACACACCTATTTCCATATATTTCTCTCTGCTCTAGAGGGTAAGCACTTCGAGGACAGAAATGGTGTCTTTTCTCACTGCTAATTCCCCAGCACCTAGAACGCTGACTTCCTGGAACTTAGGAATTCGATAAATACGTGCTAACTGGATGGAGGCCCCTGTCGCCCTATCCCCTGCGTCTGTCTCCAAGCTCCTTGAGGGCAGGGTCTGTGTTCTGTTCCCACTGTATCTGGGAGGGTCACACTGGGCTGGAGACCTAAACGAATGGATGATCAG
Source organism: Solenodon paradoxus (assembly GCA_004363575.1). Classification (NCBI taxonomy): domain Eukaryota; kingdom Metazoa; phylum Chordata; class Mammalia; order Eulipotyphla; family Solenodontidae; genus Solenodon; species Solenodon paradoxus. The sequence continues at coordinate 26,507 of RJWH01004204.1, read as the reverse complement.
CCCCTTCGGTTAGTTGACATATGAGGACATGGGAATTGGGAAGAAGGGGGATGGGCTGGGAGAACATTCCAGAGAACTGGCAACCTCCTCCAAGCTCCCAAATCCCTGCTCTGCCTGCTGGGGTGGACCCAGCCCTGGGCTGCCCCAGGAATCCAGGGAGGTAAAGTAACCCATACGTACATATGGATACACATGCATTTTTTTTTTTAAAGGAAAGGTGCAAGCAGAAGGCAAATAGGCAGGCAGACAGGAAGAGACAGGCGGAAGAACTCTCTTTTTATTTTATTTTTTGATGCATGGGGTCTTTCTTTTCTGCGGTTGCTCTAACTGTGGTTCCCAGTCTTTCAACAACTTCCTCCCCCATGGCCTTACCCACCCCTGCATGACTTGCACGGGGTTTTATTTAGTTGTTCGCATTGGTTGTTTCTCCGGCCCCGGATCTTGAACCCGGGACTTGCGATGGACTGTTGGCCGTGAGGCTGCAGTGAACTGGGCACTGGAAGTGCCCGGGGGCCTCGTGACACTCCTGCGTCCTGAGCGGTCAGTGCTGCGCGGGCGGAGAAAGTCTCCAGTCCCCGCGAGGTCCCCGCAGGTGCAATCCAGCGAGCGGGGCGGATGTGGTTTCGGGTTCTAATGCCTCATTTAGGTTTCTGGGCACCTGGATGGCCGGCGTGATTTCCCAGGTGACACTGGGCACATTATCTGGAGAACAAAACTCCTTTCAAGGTCAAGAACGCCTGGAGAGCCACTGGGGCAGCCAGAGAGGAAAATCAGGCTGCGCCGGGCTCCTGGCTCCCCTGCTTCCTGGCTGGAATTACACCCCTCGGGATGCTGCCAAGTCCAAGGGAGAGGCTGCTGCTGGTGCAGTGGAAGAAAATCCGTCCTCCCTCACTCCGGGACCACATCTCCCTGGCTGGCTCACAGCCGCGAGGTGTTTCTAATCCCGGGAATAAAAGGTCTCTGCAACCTAACCCCGATTACCTGCCCAGGCGCGGTCCTCCCCTCCCCCGCAGACATGCGGCCTTCACACCCCGCAACCCGCACAGCTGCCCCCACCCCGTTTCCAAGGAGGTGAGGTGACCTCCCAGGGTCACCGGACTGGAAAGCTTATCACTTTGATGAAACCCCAGGTGACCTGCCCCCCTTGCCACCCACTGGGAGTGATCACCTGCTTTTACAGACGGAGAAACTGAGGCCCAGGGCCGTGAGGCGACTTGCCTGGGTCACACAGCTGCAAGTGGCAGTGTGACTAGCCATCAGCCAAGCCCAGGATTCCTGCCACATTTACAGTGCTGGCCGGCTTCAATCCCCAGACAGACCGAGGTCGAAAACCACAGCCGGGGCGTCCGTGAAGCTGCCCTTGGCTTTGGTGGCAGCTCGGCTGTTCTGGACCCTGAGGGACCTGGGCGCATTCAGCCCTGCTGGGTTCACTGCTGGTCCCCCACGACAGCGAGGACTCTTAGCAAGCCTGCTTCGTGTCTTGGCCGCCTCACCCGGCTACTTGTATTATAACTTGGGTAAGACTCGCTTTTTTTCATTAAGATCTGTTTTTGTTTTAAATGAACACCCAATGTCAGGCAAAAAAATAGGGCAAACCTCAGAACGAAATCCAGGCACGGCCTCCAATTCTCACTCCAGTGTGTTCTCTGCTCCAAAGTCCCTGTCTTTTTCAAAGTGGGGAGACTGACATGCTCAGGGGGTGTGCGACACCTGTCAGCTCCTGACTTCTCCCGGACAGAAGGAAGACTGAAGGGGAAGTGAACACTGAGTAGCGCCGACATTCTGAGTTAATGACGTTTAGGGCTGGGTCCAGGCACCCCCTGGGTCTCCCCCGAGCACCAGCCGACGGACCACTGCAGGTGCTGTCTTCACTTGGAAAAGTCAAGAGCAGTTGTTCTCTAGCGGCCTTGCAGTGCTAGGTTACATCATAATTCTCTTTCTGTTTGGGGGCTGGGAGAGGGAGAAGAGGGGAGTGGTATCCCCCCCTTGCAAAGCCCCCTAGTGCAGAAAAGCTCTGGAGGTGCGCCCTGGTGGAGTATGGGTCATGTTTGCCGCCTCCAGAGGAGTGCAGTCCTCATGCATCCCCAGGTTCGAGTCCCAGGACCAGGGGCGGGGCGGGGGACACAGTCAGTTGAGCAATTACATAAAAATAAATACAAATGCTTCTTCCCCCTCTTCCTGCCTGCCTCCACACCTTCATTCCTGCCTGCACCTTTCCTTAAAAACAGAAAACAAAACAAAACAAAAAACAAAACTCTAGAAAGAAGACGTACATATAAAATGATACTATTTACATCAATGAAAAGGGCATATGTATTGAACAGTATTGATTTTTCAGAAAGATCTCTAAACAAAAGGATACACATTAGGGAATCAAAATGGTGTTGATTGGGAGGCATTGGTGACTTAAAAAAGAGGGCACTCCCTCTGGACAGGAGCAGCCCTTTAGGATGAGAATGAATGCATGAACGAACGAATGGATGAATGAATGGATGAACGAATGAATGAATGGATGAACGAATGAACCATGAGAGGGGTCTTGCATGGACAGGTGAGATGAGGTTCCATGTGCAAAATTGGAGCGTTCAGGGTCAGTATGGACACTGACGTGTACTCCCAGATTGGGGGTTTCTTTCTAGAGCTATTTAAGGCGGGCCATCATGAACCCCTCCCATTGCATCTCCAGCTACAAGGAGGCTGATGATCCAGGGTCTGAGCACAGGACAGGTCCCAGGGGGGTTCCCTTCATCAGTCCCTGTTTCTTTCCTCACCTCCAGGTGCACCACTATCTCTACCCATCGGCGCCTCGGTCACAGACCTCCCTGATGGTGGGCAGCGTGTGGGCAGCCCTGGGGCTCTCCCTTACCTGCATCTCCGCCCTCAGCCTTCTCTCCCCTGCCTGGTTCCAGACGCCCACCTTCTCCTTTGGCGTCCTCACCTACTGCTCCTGGCCGCTTGGCAACAGCTGGAACCAGAGTTGTGGGACCTTCACGTCCCTGGACGATATTCCTGACTTTGCCTGGAAGGTGAGATCACGGGCTCAGCACTTGAGGGGGGACCTGGGGACCACAGTCAAACCCACCAGCTCAGAGAAGCAGGCCCCTGATGGATGGGTGGGCTTGAGGAGTCTTTCCTCAGACCCTGAATGTCCCAGTGCCCATGAACCCGCCACGGAAGGAGGGAAGTGCTCACACTGGAGAACCCTTCAGAATCACCTGTGGAATTCTGCAAAACTGCCAAATTCTGCCCCCTTGCCCAGCCTGCCTGGAGTTCTAGGGTGGGGTCTGGCTATCTGCATTTTGCCAGCACCCAGGGTGGTTCTGAAGGCAGTGGATATAAAGCCTTTGCACACATGAGGAAAAGGTTTCCATCTGCAGGTCACTTAGATGGCCACCTGCTGGAAAATTGCCATCATCGTCATCATGCAAATCTACACTGGCCTCCAAATGCATCTCCTAGAATCCTGCAGCAGCATCTCTAGGTGGAAGACCTCTGTTAAAAAGCGCTCTGCCAACACCCACAGCAGGGACAGTGGGTCAGGGATCCCAGTCCAGCTCCTCCAACAGGACCCTCCAACGTGATCATTACCAAGGTGCCTCTCAGATGCCACCTGCAGCAGGAACTCAGTAACGGAAGGGAATGATGCTTGTAGGTCTAGATTCTGGCTCTGCCACTGAATTAGCCGTCTGCCCTGGGGTGAATGATTCCAACTCCTTGGTCCTCAGTTTGTTTGCAAGTAAGACAGTTCTGGTCACCAAGGAGGCAGAGCATCTGCCTGCCCCCACCTCATCCACACCCACCTCTCTTTTCTCTTCCTCGTAGGTCTCAGCTGCCATTCTCCTTGGAGGTTGGCTCCTGTTGGCCTTCAGTGCAATTCTCCTCCTGTCCTGGGCCCTGGCCCCCAAAGGGTGGTGCCCAAGGAGGGGAAACGGCCCAGTGACGGCGATGCAGGCAGCTGCAGGTAAACGGCTGTCACCTGATGAGCATCCCAGACTGGTTTGTGGAATGAATGAATGAATGCATGAGCAGTCTCACCTTGTGGGTTGACTCTCAGAGATAAGCCCCAAGATTGTAGCCTGCTTCTTAGCAAACCAGAAATGGGGAAGAGGAGGAAATGGTACCTTCCATCACCCTCTGCTGTCTTTAGCCAAACCCAATCTTCTAGTTTGTCACTGTTGGTCTCTTTCTCATCCATGCCTGCGCCTCCTGGGGCCACCAGGCACAGGAGGGCAGGCTGTGCACTGGGCAAGGGCACATAGCTGAGGGCTAAGAGGTGCTAAATCTAGCGGATGCTCTCCATGTTAAGCTGGGAGACTGCAACCCAGAAGGTTGGGACAGTTTAGCCTGGGCCTTGATTACACCCTCATCCCTTCACCATCTCTCACCAGGATTAGAGCCCAACCCCCTCCTGGGTGTCTCTGTTGCCCCCTAGAGTCAATTTGCCACATCCTGGCCAAACAGGTTCTACTAAAACTGAAATCAGATACGGCCACCCAGACTGGCTTATCATCCTGGAGTGACTTGCTGTCTGGCTCAGAGTCAAGGCCAAACTCCTTCCCTGGCCTGTGAGGCTCCCCCTCGTCAGGCCCCCTGCCCTCCCCAGCCCCATCTCACCCTGTTCAGCGCATTCCAGTCACACTGGCTGCGTCCGGTTGCAGATGCTGCTGTCTCGTTTCTTCACCTGTTCTCCCACATCCTGTAGCCTTCCACTCAGCTGTCACTGCCTCCGTGAGGTCTTTGTGACTTCTAGAGAAGTCTGTCTCCTTAGATTCTCTTTCCATTCCCCTTGCTTTCTAGTTTCCACAACACATTCTTGAAATATCTTAATTGCCTGCCCGATGGTGTCTGTCTCTCTCCACTGGAGTGTCCGCTCCACGAGGAAAGAATGTTGCCAGCAACTAGCAGAGTTTCATGCATAATAGATGCTCACGAAATATTTGTCGATCAGCCGGTGAAGATTCACTCCTTGTCTGAGGCTTGCACGGTGTTTAGTGGGAGTCTGTCAGGCAGCTGCACTTTGGTGGATATTTGACACAATAGGGATGAGCCCAGGAGGCAAGGGACAGCTCCAGGAGGTCCCTGACCCCGTGTGTGCAGGGTGTGAAGTAGTGCTTCCTGGAGGAGGCATTGCTCGAGCTTAGTCTGAGTGCTGTGTCTGGGGCACTGTGCTAGGCGCTGGCGATGCTCAGGCAGAAGTGTTTTTGCCCTGATGGAGCTGACATCCTTGGAGAGAGATGTGAGGATGTGTGGAAGTTAACAGTATAGAGAAGGGCATTTCTATATACTATATATTTCTATATATGATGGGGACATCAGGGACATAGGCATGGGGGCAGAGAGTGAGGCATGCCCAAGGAGCTGTAATTTGTAAGCTTACAGTTGTGAGCTGTAAGCACAGCGCAGTCGAAGAGCAGCAAGGAAGGCTGCAGGTCATATGATGCTCTCGCGCTACAACTGCAAGGTGGATGGATAGTTGGATAGATGGATGATAGATGAATAGATGGATAGTTGGATGGATGGATGGATGGGTGGATAGTTGGATAGATGGAGGATAGATGAATAGATGGATGGATGGATAGATGGGCGGACAGTTGGATGGATGAATGGCTAGATGGATGATAGATGGACAGATGGATAGTTGGACGAATGACTGGATATGTGGATATCCTCATCAAAGCAGAGGACAGGTGGCTAAGCTGGAAGATTAATATAATATATAAATGTGGGATGTGAAAGGACAGGTGTACAGAGAGATGGAGAGAATGAGTATATTCAAATGTGGTTGAAGAGATGTATGAAAGTGGCAGAAGGGTCACTGAGTGAAGGATGGACAAAAGGATAAATGATCCAATACATAAGTGAATGGGATAATAGAGGATGAATGGATGGATGGATGGATGGATGGATAGACAGATGGGTGGATGAATGGGTAAGTCCTAGAATGGAAGGTTAGCCCAGAGCCCCTTGACTGACATACCTGTCTCCCTTACTTCTGTCTCTAGCCACTGCCACCCTCGTGGGCCTTCTGGTTTTCCCCACCAGTCTGGCCTCCCCGTTCGCCAAGGAGGCATGTGGAGCCTCTTCCATGTACTGTGGTGGGCAGTGCCAACTGGGCTGGGGCTATGTGACCGCCATCCTCAGCGCAGTCCTGATTGGCCTCCTGCCCATGATCAGGAGGCCCCAAATGACCAAGGTCCAAGGGAGGACCATCTTCTTCTCCAGCGACACTGAGAGAATCATCCTTGTGCCTGACATGAACAGATAACTATGTCCAAGGAAGAGGAAGAAGAGCCCACGACAGAGATGTATGACATCACAGTCCCACCTCCACAGTTTACTGACTGTGACCTCAAGCAGGTCGCTTCCCCTCTTCGAACCCCAGCGTGCTCTTCTGTAAAATGGGGGGAGGGGAGGGAAATGATGCCCACTCACTGGGCTGTTATGGGAAGTTCTCTGTAAATAAAGCACTCATCACAATGCTCATCCTCTAGTGTTACATCAACTTCAGCTGCTGTAGTTATAGTCCCTCCCTCACAGGACTGCAGTGAGAATTAAATTTATGCAGGAAGCTGTGTGGCAGTGATACATCAATGAAAAAAAGTGCCCAGGGCAGTTCTGTGTCTACGGCTGCCGCTCACATTCTCCATCGCCATCAGCTTGTGTGTATTCTCTTTCTCTTTAGAATCCCTCCTCTCTTGGATGACTTGAAAGTTATTTTGCCATCAACTATTGAGTGAACCCCCATTATGCACAAGAGCTGTCTAGTATTGGGGTGGGGGACAAGACTGAAGGACCCTCCATGAAAACTGTGCCACGATGCACGCGCTGCCATCTGCTGAGGGGCCCGGTCACAACTCATCGCCCGGCTTACAAGCAGAACCCCAATGGTTCCTTGAAAAGAACCCTCAAGGACCCTCTGGCTATTCCAGGCTTTAAGATGGACAAATGAGCCCTTGCAGCCAATCCAGCCTGCATGGAGTGACTGCTTCGCGGAGTGAGGGGACCTGCGGATGCCAGCTGGGAGGCGGGCTGAGCAGCAGCTCTGAGGACTCTGCCTGAACACCTGGACCAGCCGTGCCTGCGCCCAGTGGCACCCACTAGCGGGGCCGCCTGCTCTCTCAGCGTACATAGAAACCCCAGGGAAGGAATCCGATTGCCAGGACTGGGCCATGTGTCCTCCCCTGGAGGGAGAGGCACGCCAGCGGTCTCCTGGGAAGGCCACCGTGGAGGAACTACGATCGCCCAGATGATGGGGGAGATGCAGGCGCCAGAAACAGATGCTGAGCAGGCAGACCAGTTGGTGCCCAGCTCTCTCTGAAGGAGGCTGTGTTATCCCTATTTCAGATGCAAAACCTGGCATAGAGGGGAAGGGTCATGTGCCCCGGGCTGCACAGCCCATTAGTGAGGGCGAGGATTTGAACCCACGTCTGCCAGGCTCTGTGGTGGAGGCAGAATAATACCTGGGTTTGCTTCCCTTTCCCCACCAGGTCATCTGGATGGAAACTTAGCTCTCAGTGTTCACCCAAGAACACCATAACCAAACCCCAGGAGCCAGTCTGAGCCTGTGCCAACAGACCTCAGAGAGCTCAGCTGGCCCTCAGTTTTCAGAAAAAGCAAGGACACCTTGATAGCTGTCTGTTACGAAAGTAATAGGACATGGGAATAAAGCCACAGAAAACTGGGCACCACGCCATGATGCTCGAATAGACGAGGTCAGGGCCTGTTGGGTCACCAGGAGCCCCTCAGTGCCAGGCAGCCTCCTGAGGGAAGATCCCGAGTCCCAGGCAGCAGCACGGTGCCCAGAGCGGCAGTGGACACCCCTCAGCCCCTCCTGTCCACCCGTCGAGCGGTGCCAACTCCACTCCGTGATCACCACACGGTGGGCCCCCAATGCCTTCATGTTCTCCTGAATTATTTAGACCATGCCAACAGGAGTAATTTTCTAGCCCATAAAGAAAAAGTCATTTACAGAGAGATGTTGTGCTTATCTGACAACAAACAAGGACAGAAGAATCTCTCTCCGACCTTATTTTCTCGTCACGATACCAAGAGGCATCTGATGTCTGCGAGGAGGGCTGCACCCACGGAGGCAGGCAGTTGCTGTGCCCACGTCGGGCAAAGCGCCCTGAGGGTTGGAAAGTTCTCCCGAGAGCGCGGGGGCTGCGGTCACTGGGATTCTGCTAGAGCTGACTTAGCACTGGGCTGGCAAGTTCCCTGGAGTCTATACCGGTCCTGGGTTCAAGCTCTCACTGAGCCCAGTGGCTAAAATGCCAGAAGGACCAGGGACTGGGAGCCTTTTCTTGACTTGGCAGAATTAGACACAAACTGTAGGTACTAGAGTCAGGGTGGGTTTTGCTGCAGCCCAGAAGGCAGGGCCTCATCCCGCCTGACTCCAGTGCTCCCGTCAAGTCCAAGAAGGCTCCATGCTCCTCCCATCCTGAGTGCTCCCCCGGAGCCAAATTCTTGAGGTTTCCAGTCTCCCCTGAGAACATAGGGAAACGAAGGTCTCAACTAGGAAATCATTCCCAGATACTGCAGCACAGAGGGTCCCAGGGAAAGAGGTGTGCCCAGCAGGAACCCAGTTCACAGAAGCAAAAACAGATGCTCAGAGAAGTCAAGTCACTTACCTAAGGCCACACAGCCAGGAAGTGGCGAATCTGGGATCCTAAATCCTTGCTCTCTACATACATGGCCATGATTTTATAGAACACGTTTTCAGATGGGGCACTGAGAAAGTTATTCCTGTTTCAGTTCTCCCTTAAGTTCTCTAGGAAGACAGGCGCCTTTGGTGCTAGTATGTCGGGAATACCCATCAAACATCAGGTAATCTCTTCTAAGAGAACAGGATTCAGGCGCTAAGCCCTTGGTGGAAAATAGTAGTTGGGTAAAATAATTATATTTCATTTCATAATTATCTTCTGTTTATACAAATATACTTTCCATAAGGTCGAAGTTTGAGACGTGAGTTGGTGGAAAAGTGAAAGATGGAGAGCCTGGCGGGTACACAGAGGGAAACCGTCACACAGGTGGGCCGCAGGCAACACAAGTCGGGAGCTGCTGCTCACACTCTGGGGAAAAAGCCTCCTTGGCTGAAGGGTCTGAAGTCTGGCAGCTTGAAGGCAGCTGTTGACAAGGAGGGAACTCTGCAGTGCTTCCTCCCACTCTCCTTGGCTGTCCCCTGACCTGCCTTCTCCCGGGCCCCTGGGACCCCAGGTCTGGGAGAGGGGGAAGGAGGAAGACAAAACAAGATTCCTCTGTGACTGCTAGCTGTCTGAAATGGGGTGGTTAAACGGGGCTCCTCAACTCTGCAGGAGGGGGCTCCCCCATCGCCAAGGGAGAGCTGAGCGGAATCCGTGTGGCACAGAGGCCTTCACACCACCATCTTGTTCTGATACGAATGGCACTGGAGGAAACATGAGCACGGTGCCCTGCTCTGGCCACAAAGAGAAGGGGCAGAGAAGAGAGAGGACTATGCATGTGGAAGGGACGAGGAAAAGGGAGAGGGAGGCGGGGCAAGAGGAGGAGGCAGAAGAGGGGAGCAGGAGCAGGAGCGGCAGAGAAGGGAGGAGGTGAAGCGGAGGCAAGAGGGGTCCACAGTGTAACGGTGTGTTTCATACCCACAGAAACAAAGACCGCTTCTCCCTGTGCCAGGGCGGCCTATCTCTGTGCCTCTGTGCAGACAACATGTGCGTGTTCAGAAGCAAATCCGCCCTGAGATTATCTCCGAAAGTATCACATCGGCTGCCGTTAGTCAGCGGTGCCAACAGAGGCTGGTGCGAGCACCCTGCAGGAGGCTCGGACATCAGGACCCTGGGCTCGCAGGAGCTGGCCTGGGAACGAGCAGACCTTCTCACCACGAAAGGCCCTGTCTGGGCTGGCGAGTCTCCAGCTGGCCCTGCTCTGGGCGTCGGACCCATGGCCGACTCCACGCACATAGTGACCGGACTCTGCCGATGCCAGTGACTCCTGCGAACTCCTCGCCACTTCGCTGGCCCCTTTGGACATCTTTTTTATGACGTTTTGATAGGTGCTCATTAGATTAGATCAAGCTTCTGTAGTTGAAAAAGCAGGCGGCCCCTGCTGGAGCAGCAGTTAGGTCAGTCGCCTCCGAAGGAGCATGGCCACAGAGCCCTGGGTTTGAGTCCCGGCACGGGGCATGGTGGGGAACAACTAAATAAAAATAAAATTAAAATGCTTCTTCCTCCTCTCTCTGCCTGCCTGCACCTTTCCTTTAAAACAACAAAAAGTTTTCCTAGGCCCATGGAGAGAGGCTGTTGGGGTGAGAACCCTGGGGGGCCCCCTCACCTGACAACTAAGGCTCTGAACAGCAGCCAGGAGTGGGGACCATGACAGCAGGAGAGGGGAGCTGATGGTCAGGAGTGAGAGATGAGTGTCCCAGCGGGGAGGACACGGAGAGGTGGCAGTACAGCTCAGCTCCGACGCCAAACGGCTGGTCCCCTGGGGACCCTTCTTATGCCCTCGACCCTGGCAGAGGTGCTGGACTGCAAAAATGGCTTCTGTGATTTTCCTGCCTGCATCTACATCCCTTCCAGTGTCTCCCATCACAAGGCAGTCTGTTTCTCCTTCCTTGCAATCCGAGCTCAGTCCTGTGACTCTGACCAACAGGAGGTGGCGGTTCTGAGGCCCGGCGCCGCGAGGCACCACTCACACCTGCTTGATCGCGTGGAAGCTGCAGAGGAGCTGACTGGTCTGCAGGAGGACGACAGGCACGTGGCTCAGGCTCCCTGCTGCCCAAGCCCAGCGTCAGAAGCAGAGCTGCCTAGCCGGCCATCAGCGGACCACAGAGACGTGAAGTCCAGCCGGGCACAACAAAGAACCCTGAACGTCGCCTGCTGACCCCACCGACTCGCAAGCTAAATGACGGTTTGAAGCCACTACATTTTGGGGGTGATTTGTTACGCATCATTACAGCTAACTGATACGGGGGTGAGGAGCGATTTACCCGCCTTCTGGGGAAGGACCAGGCAGTGACATGAGTGTCCACCCCTGTGGGGACGGGTCACTGGGTGGGGTGAGGAGACACAGTCTTCAGAAGTGACCTATTTTTTTCCTTTTAAATAAAAAAGAAAATCCCCCCCAACACATTGATAAAAAAGAACCCAGTTCCACACGTCTCTGTTTACATATATTTTCTCTCGCTATAGACACAACTCTTGGGTCAACAGCTACAAGAAACACTGGCAACACGGAGAGCAGGGGCGCCCGGCAGGTGGCGCGACTCCCACACACTCAGCCCAGGACGGGAGGACACGCGTGACGCGGGGAGACTAGAGCACAGAGAGCCGACAGGAGGAGTGATTGCAAGTCACGACCACGACTTGTCTGGAACAGCACGAGAGGAGGAGACAAGGTTTTCTGCTCTACATCATGGCTGGTCTGTCAAAAAATAAATAAGAATCACCAGGACCGGGACCTGGCTTTTTCCAAAAGAACATCCTCTGTGGCGGATGGCTAGGGGACAAAAACACGCTTTCGTGTGGCCTTCTGTGCCTTTTCTCGCATCTTGGGAAGCTGGGGCACCAGGGCGAGGAGATGCGACCATCACGGAGACAGGGGCCATCCGCGCGGGCTCCAGCCTGCCCACGAGGACCCCCTGAGCAGAAAGAGGGGTTCAGAGGCAGCCAGAGGTGCTGAGGGCAGGGGTTCCTCTCCCTGTGGGTTGTCTCGGGACAGAGCGGCCGCACCCCTGGGTGGATGCCCGCTGTGCTTTAGGGGTCTCCCAGCCCCGGGCCAAGCGCTCACGCCCTGAGTGGACAGAGCACCCCTCCTGGCTGTGTCTCCAGATTCCAGTGTGCTCTCAGCACAGAGGCGTTAAGAGGAGGACCCTACCGCTGGCCAGAGGGCAACGAGCTGATCTGGGGTCTGTGTGTGGTGACAGTCCGGAGTGAGGACACGGAGGGGCCCTTCCAGACCTAGTGGCGACCCTGGTGCAGCGTCAACAGAGGAGGAGCACGCACACCACGCCCTGCCCTGCCCGGGCCCTCCTCCTCCTCCTCTGTCATCCTGGTGACCAAGGGCACTTAGGGCAAAGCGGCCTCCCTGACCATGTGGGTTCACTGGCCACACCTTCGAGCTTCTGGGGTACCAGGCACCGTGTGTGCCGAGAGGCGAGGTCTTCCTGGGGGTCGGGGAGGAGGCGCTGTGGCCCTGCCCTGCCCAAGGCTTCTCTCAAACCTACACACACCTGCTCCATCACCCTGGCCGGGGATGCCTTTCTGGAAAAGAAGGTCTCACTTGGGGTCAGGTGGTGGAGGAAAACAGAGAAAACCACGAATGGAATTCTAGCTCCAGAGAGATGCGTGAAGGGCTCTGTGTGCGTTTCCTCAAAGGGAGGATCCTCGGGACACAGGAGACTCGGGAACCAAGGAAATGGGGAGGGAGACCCATCCAGAGCCTCTCCTCTAAGCCAGTGCTTCTCAGATGAGGCCACCCTGCCCCAAGGAGACATTTGGCAATGTCTGAGACAGTTAGGGTTGTCACACCGGAGTGGGAGGCGGCACTACTGCATCTGGTCAGTGGAGGTCGCAGAGGCCGAGTAATGATGCACGGGACACCCCTCCCCTAGACAGCAGGAACGACCGGCCCCGTGTCAGGAGCACGAGGCGCAGAGACCTGCACTGAGCCCGTCTTCCAACCACACTCAGGATCATCGCCAAAGGCCCCTTCAGAGGACAGAGGCCACCCCACCAGTATTCCCTACACCAACCTCAAAATGATGCCCTTCCCCGGTCTCATCTGACCAGTTTGGAGGGATGAGGCAGAGAAGACCAGAGGAGGAATCATTCAGGACACCACGAATGGTGAGGTTCCCTCCCTCTGCCCACTGCCACCCACCTCCCGCCAGGGAGAAACTGGGGCGATCTTTGGTCCAGCAGGAAAACAGAAGTCTGACTGAAGGGGCAACCCCTTAACCCCGTCTGCTGGGCAGCCAAGCTGGGGGCAGCTCCCCCTTGCACAGATGTCCATCCATGCTCCTGAGCAGACGTCAGGACCTTGCTCCAGTTGTCCGGGAAGGAAGGGCGCAGGGGGCAGGCAGGTGGCACCGGTGGACGCTGCCAGGCCGGCGGCTCTCACTTGTTCTCGATCAGAGTCTGCACCCTGCACACCAGGTCCCGGGCCAGCTTCAGCACCTGCTTGGTGCTGTGTCGCTCGGCCATTTCTGAAAGAGCAGAAAGCACACCCTCGTGAGCCCCTCCGTGTCTGTCCTGGGGACACAGCTTCAGGCCCAGAGAGGTGTCGGGGCATCCCCATCCAGAGTGGCTCTGAGAGCAGGGACCCTGGGGCAAGGCTGTGCCTCTGAGCCTCAGTTTTCTCATCTGTAAAATGGGGATTACAACACTACCTACTTATGAGTTATTTACTGTGAATCAAAGGAGATGGAGTCAGTTCACAGAATGTGCTCCAAACAGGTTGGGGCTCCCTCTACCCATTCCCTCCACTTCCCCAAACACAATGCCTGGGAACCTTCTAAGGTAATAATGGCAACCAATGCGGGTGACCTGGGAGGTCACTCTTCCTGGAGCACGTACGGCTCTGGCGCATGATGTACTGTCCCTTCCCACGACACTGGCGATGAAGCTGGCCCTTGTATCTGGACCGGCACCGTCCTAGGTTCCCCAGAGTCCTGTGGACCCGGACTGAGGAGGCAAACCAGGGAGGAAACGCTGAGCTAGACCCACCCTCCCTAGACAGAGGCTGATTCAAAATGAAAGATTTTGCATTGATCTGTTTTATGTGGATTAAGCACTTAATCCAATTTGCTAAGGATTCTAAACAACTTGATGGGGAAGTTAACTTAACTTTGCCAGTTAACTCTTGAGTGTTTCATTTCATAGAGTCGATAAGACAAGCACGACTTTTGGAAGATAAACATGGATGGTTGGAAAGATGGGGTGCGTGTCACTCCTTTTAAAAGCTTCCTATTTAAGCAGTGTTATTTTCTGACTACATTAAATTAACTGAAATAGATGCCCATGAGATGTGTTTCTAATAAAGTAAATCTACAACTTACAATAAAGATAAATTACTTAAAAAAAGAGAAAGGATAGACGTCAAGATGGCAACCTGATAAGACAAGTTGGATCCTCTCTCCACAGAACCTCTATCACCTATTCTTCAGACACACATGGTGTGGAAGGGCTGGCCTGGCGGCTGCAGATACAGGAACAGTGGTCACCACCACAAGGCTAGGTGAAGGCATCAGGGTTCAGAGCTGCATCACAGATTTCGGACTCCCAGTCTCGGGGTAAAAAGGGGCAGAGGGGGTGAAACTGGGGGAAAACTGAGTCTCCCAGGAGTTGCTGTGATGGCTGCAGGGAGCCTGCCCAAAAGGAATAGGACATGGAGCCGGGGGAGAGGGTGCGGGAGCAGGTCAGGAGGAGGACTACGCCCGATGTTCTAAGAGGGAGCCCCTGAAGTTAAATTTCACAGGGTGCCATCGTCACTAGGAGGCAGGTAAGGGAATCACACCCGCCCCCGCCTTCTCACCCCTAATAATTCTGCTCCCAGGCTTAAAGGAAGAAGAGGTCCCAGAAGGGAAGAAGTTTCAACATCTACCCACAGCGTCACCCTGTGGGTGGAGGCAGAACATGAGCCTGGTTTATTACTGTGGGCCAGTGACAAGGTGGTCACTACCATTTCGACCTGGGACACCGGGGGAAGCTCGGCATCCCCCACACAAACACCAACCCCACAGGCTGAACTCTTGGGCCCAACACAGGCTCCAACTTAACAAACCCAACCAGAGGAGATGCCACAAAACTCGAGAAATTCCACTGTTTAAACCAAGATCAAGGCTTACTTGGTGCAAGTCGATACATAAACAGAATACCAAACAGAAGGAAGACAGGGAAATATACAAAAAATGATGTATCTGATAAAAACCCCAGGGGAAAGTCTGAACACAACAGACATGTGTAAACTACTTGAGAATGAACTTAGGGCAACAGTGATAAACATGCTCATGAAATCAAGAAAACAATAGAAGAAGAAAAATGAAACAACATAAAAGAGAGAAAAGAAATAAAGCAAATCAAAGAAATGAAGAACACGACCGGTGAACTAAAGAACTCAACAGAGAGGACTCAAGAGTAGGATGGATGGAGCCTCCAACAGAATCAGCGAGCTAGAAGATAGGGCAGAGGAATGCACTCATGAAAACCAGCAAAGAGATGAAAGAATGAAAAGAAATGAAGACAGCATTCCAGAACTATGGGATAACATCAAAAGGAACAATATTTGCATTACCCGGGTCCCAGAAGGAGAAGAGAGAGAAAAGGGGTCAGAAACTATCTGAAAAATTAATAGTAGAGAACTTCCTAAACCGGAGGAATGAAGCAAGCCTCCAGACTCAGGAATCTGAGAGGCCCAGTCAAAGGAAACCCAAACAAACCTACACCTAGACAGATTCTCATCAAAATGTCAAAAATATGAGATGAGAGGATCTTAAAAACAGCCAGAGAAAAACAAGTCACATACAAAGGAATCCCTATAAGATTGTGAATAGATTTCTCAGCTTAAACTCTACTGATCAGAAGGGAATGGCATGATATTTTCAAAGTGCTGAAAGAAGGATTTTCGAGCTAGGATTCTATACCCTGGGAGATTGTCATTTAAATTTGAAGGAGTGATAAAAAAGCTTTTCAGATATGCAAAAGTTAAAGGAATTCATCATAACAAAACCACAAAAAATACTGAAGGAAGCCCTGTAAAGTGTAAATAAACCCCACTTAAAAAAAGTAAGAGAGCAAAATATAAAAAATGTGGAGAGGAGAATAAAAATGTAGATGGTTAGAATGAGTGCAAGACTAATTTGTTTTCAAATAGAAATAGGAAATAAACACAGAATGCTTAATGCTGACCTCCGGATAATCTCAAAACACAGCTCCAGGGAAAAACAAAGAAGAAAACAAAAAGGGAAACCGATCAAAACATAAGTACACCCAACCGCCTAAGAAGAGGAGAGGAATAAAGGCTCTGTCTGGAACAACACACTGAGACAAACTGCACAGTTGCAATAAGCAGCTACATATCAACAATCGCTCTGAAAATTAATGGATGGAAATGACACAGGGTGGCCAAAAGGATTAAGAACCATAACCCAACCTTCTGCTGCACTCAAGAAACTCACCTCCTTTCAAAAGATAAACAAAGGATCGAAGTCAGTGGCTGAAGGCCATTCTACAGTTGAATGGCAACCCCCCAAAAAGGCAGGAACAGCTATACTTAAAGCAGCGAAAACAGACTTCCAACTCAAAAGCATAAGAAAAGACAGAGGTGGACATTATGTAATGATTAAGGGGTCAATCCAGCAAGAAGAGATGATGCCTATCAATATCTATGCACCAAATGAAGGAGCATCAAAATATGTTAAGCAAGTGTTATTAGAGTAGAAGAAAAACATCAACAGCACACAGTCATGGTGGGGGACTTCAGCACCCCACTTACAACAATGGATCGACCAGATCAACCAGGCAGAAAATCACCAGGCAAACAGCAGCTTCAAAGGACCATCGGGAACAGTTGGGTCTAAGAGACATGCACTGGTCACTTCATCCCACGACGACAGATTTCACTTTCTTCTCAAGTGCACATGGAACATTCTCTAGCATGGATCATATGTTGGGACACAAAACAGGTCTCCACAAACTGACAAAGACTGAAATCACACCAAGCATCTTCTCTGAACACAATGGTTTAAAACTAAAATCAACCACAAATCGAAAATTGGTGGAGGGCAGGGCGTACTTATATGCAGCCAAGGAATGGGGCAGCTTCACATCGAGGGAGCCTATATGTATGAGTTATTTCAAGTTGTGAAACAAAGTTACTGCCATAAAATATCAAAAGAAATAAAAATTAAATATATATACCTATATGCAAATACATTCAAATATATACATTTGAAAAGAAAGCAGCGCTGGATCATAGTAGATATTTAAAGGCATGAAAGAAAGGGGAGGAGACGGGAGCAGAGAAAGCAAAAACAATAACTTCATCAAGAGCCAAATAAAATGACCAGAAATCTAAAGCAAAATCAACCGAGACATTTATCATAAAGAAATCACTCAGTAGCGGGAAAAGGCAGGAGGCCCAG
Organism: Solenodon paradoxus; assembly: GCA_004363575.1. Taxonomy (NCBI): domain Eukaryota; kingdom Metazoa; phylum Chordata; class Mammalia; order Eulipotyphla; family Solenodontidae; genus Solenodon; species Solenodon paradoxus. The sequence goes on along the minus strand of RJWH01004204.1, from coordinate 9,391 downwards.
GGTTCCCACACTGGGTGCTGACGTAGCCCCTGGTGAACCTCCCAGGAATTTGGGGCTCACGCAGGGCTCCCGCACATCTCTGTCCCCCACATACAGTGTTAGCACGTGTAAGTTCACAAAGCGTGCCTGTCACTGACCCTATCTTGGCACAGCTCGGTTTCTCAGCACATGGCTGCTGGGCTCCGAAGCAATTCCCGCATGAAAATTCACCGTGGATGGGAAATGAAGGCTGTGCTTCCGGCCTGACTCTTAAGGCTTGAGCCACTGTGTGATGTCCAACAGATACACAGGTCTCAGCAGTGATGGCACTTATTTAAAAACAAAATACGTGTATCATTTTCTTTTGACTTGTGTGTATCACTTTTCCACGTGGCTACTAAGCTGTTGGGATCTACCTATTTTTTAAGCGGTACAGACCTCACTACTTGCTAACAAACCTTTGGCCCAGGGCGCTGTGAAAATTTCAGAGTCCTTAGAGGTGCTAAGACTCGAGAAAGTCTGTGGACGTCTACAGGGAGAAAGGAACTGCTTTGTGTTTTCAATTGCACCCTCAACATAAGAACCACCGAGGTGCCCAGCAATAAGGGAGATTCAGTAAGTCAGGGCGGCCCCGCAAGGTATATTCTGTGGTCTTAAAAACTGAGTACACAGGGAGCGCCCTGGTGGAGCAGTGGTTAGGTCAGTCGCCTCCAAAGGATTACACACCATATACCCCTGGGTACAGGTCCTGGATTCAGGGGAAACAAGCAATGAGAGCAACTAAGTAAAAATAAAATAAAAACGCAAAAAAAAAAAACAAAACAACCAGAACCAACAACAACAAAAAAATAAACCCAAACAACTGACTACGTAGAAGACAGTTTTAAAAATACGAAGCGGAGGAAATAAAACACAGTTACACCTGATTTGACAGCAACATAAAAACATGCGTAAGTGTGGGAAAGACTGGATGAAACAACCTTCTTTTTGAACGAACTCACTAAATGCAGGGTGGGTTCCTGACTGGATCTAGGAGCAGAAAGAACAAAACAGTAGTGATAGCTTCTAGCTTAACGCTCCTCACGGGCCTGGTACCGTGTGACGGGCTTCATCGAAGTCTCATTCATCCTCCAGACATCAATTTGAGGGAGGCATGGTTCACACCACGTCACCCTCAAGGAACAAAGTCTGGAGGGGTGAAGCCACCTGCCCGGGGTCACACAGCCCCCGAGTGTGTCAGACCAGGGTCCAAGTCTGCCTGACCTGCACAGCATGCCCTTTTCATGTCACTTTGATGGCTTTCGCCGCCCTGCTTCCATAGCCCTGTCAACCCTCAGAGGAGACACTTTTCTTCCGTTTCACTTGTCCATCGCTTCACAGACAAGGAAGCTAATGCTTAGCGGGCAGCTCGTCTGTGAGTGGCAGAGCCAGGGAGTGCCCCCAAGCCTGATTCCAACACCCAGGCCTCCTCTGCCAGATTCCAGCACAAAACACACCCTGCGCCTGTTAAGACTTTCTGTCACCCCCTTGGGAATAGCCGCCCCAAGTGGGCAGAACCCCACTGGTCCCTGTCGCCGGGTGTCGATCTCAGGGACTCTCCACCCCTCCCGAGGCCCTGGCGGGACAGCGCCCTCGGAAGCCCCCCGCGCCTCGGAGGAAACCCCGGCCCCCTGGGTACCGTTGAAGAATTTGATGATGTCTGTGAAATTCATGTTGTTCTCTAAGATGATATCACGGTAGACCTCCACCAGCGCCAGTGCGATGAACAGGACGTAGTGGGCGGAGGAGACGTGCTTGGCTGCCCAGATGGTCTCCCAGACGGAGAAGACATCGTCATAGACAAGTTCTGCCAAGACACCGACACGACACGCATGGGGCGGGAGTCAGTCACCAAGCCCCTGCATCCCCTCCTGGGGAAACCCCAGACCCGCTGTGCCCTGCGTCGGGTGCTGGTGCAGCAGGCAGAGCTCAGACCGGGAGGCAGGGGACATGGATCTGTCGTTTGACCAGGAGCCTCAGCTTTCCCCACCTACAGAGTATGTTAGGCACATCAGACAGGTTGTAAGTGTCCAGCTCCGACATTCTGTAAGTAGAGGAACTGAGCATGTGCAGGCTTGACACTGACAGGTCCCTCTCCTGCCCTGTGGTCATGTCCCCTGCTCTCCCTGTCCTCCATGATCTTTAGCACCTGAGGGGGTATTTCCCTGGCTCCTGCATGCAGGCAGAGCTGGCTACTGCCTCTGGATCTGGTGAAGAGAGAATGGAGCATGGTTAAGAGAGAGGCTTCCTATGTCTAGTGCACTCAGTCTGAACCTTAGCTCTGTCACTTAACTAGCAAGGTGACCTTGAACTAGTCCCCTCGCCTCGGTGTGCCTCTCTCCTTTCTCTTCTGTAAGTGGGGTGATCAGATAAAAATCTGACACACACAGAGATGTCCCAGCACACTGACTGGCATTTAACACACACCCCCGACACGGGATGCAGTCTCATTAGTGTCACCCCCAAACCTGCACGCTAGCAAGGTGCGGTGCTGTGCATTATCTCTGAAGTTGCACCTGAAATATGGCCCATGGGTTTCAGAGTTCTTGGTCTCTGATGATAACCAGCAAAATTGAATGGCAGGGGACTGGCCTTAGGAGGCAGACTAAGTGGCCTCAGAATCTGGCTCTTCTGTTCAGAGCTCGGGGTTCAATTATCCTCAGCCCTAGTTTCCTCCTCTGTAATAAGGGAACCGTAAGACACCTGCCGTGGAAAGTTACTGCGAGACAGGTCAGTGGTCAGTAGTCAGAACTCAATAAACGCACGTTACTCTTCCACGGGCTTCGCTCCACCACCCCAGCCTCCCCTCCACGGTATCTTTCCCGGGGAGCTTCTACTACAAAGCGTATAAGAACAGAGCCCTGATGTGAAGTCGGCACCTCGCTTGAAGTCCAGCAGGAACCAGCGGTAGCAGAAGTAGAAGTGAGTATAGTCCCCATTCTGATGCATCAGCTCGAAGAGTTCTGAGTCCAGGATCTGCCAGAGGAAGGAAAGGCAGGCATCAGCCTCCTGGGAAAAGGCTGGACCCGAGGGGCAGCTGAAAACACCGAGGTCGCATCCCGATACTGGACACCATGCGGCGCTTAGCAACTGGGTGGAGTTAAAAAAAAGACAACAGGCAGAGGAGATGAAGCACAAATCAGCGTAGCTCACTCCAACCCCGCGGCTTCTCTAAAGGAGGTTTACCAACAACCAGCAAGCTCAGGAGAGATGTTCGGTATCACCAGTCAGCAGGAAACGCGATCAGAACCAGAGGGAGAGACCACTTCACACCCATGAGGATGGTGATCATAAAAATGACACAGTAAATGGTGAGGATGTGGCGAGACTGCAACTTTACATGCTGCTGGAGGATGCACAATGGTGCTGCTTCGATGCCCCACCTGTGCTTCTCCTTGAGAGATTGGAAGGATGTCCACGGAAAACTTGTACCCAAACACGCATAGCTCATTAGTCACCACAGTCAGAAACTGGAAACAACCCAGAAGTTCATCACCGATCAGTGGACAATAAAAGGTGGTCGATCCTTAACTGGAATATTACTCAGCCATGAAAAGGAAAGGCATACAGACACCTGCTACAACACGGAGGCACCCAGGAAACATGCTAAAGAAAGAAGCCAGACACACATCCTGTGTGACTCCATTCACACAAAATGTCCAGAATAGGTAAATCCACAGAGACAGAGTGTAGACGAGTGATTGCCAGGGACAGGGACCTGGGGAGTGAAAGTAATGGACATGAGGTTTCTTTTGGGGGTGATGAAAATGTTCAGAAGTTAGACAGGGGAGATGCTTTCACAACTTTGAAGATTCTATAAACCAGTGATTTAACACCGAAAAAAAGGGTGACATGTATGGGTCGTAAATTAAATCTCAATAGCTCTGTGTGTGTGTGTGTGTGTGAAATATAGGCAAACATTATTTTAAGGAAAAGGACCAATACAATTAAATATCCTTGTAAGAGTAAGGTTCACATCTTGTTGCCCAGTGTTGGGACAAAGTAGATACTCGGTGAGAGCAAATCTAGTGGAGACGGAGTTGCTGAGCTGCGGCTGAGCTAAACTGAGTTTTTCAGTTCCCTTTTAAAATTTCAATTCAGATGCTCAGTTGAATTGATTTTTTTTGAGTTCAATTCAGCAGGGCTGAGTTGGGTTGAACAGAAGAGAGTGAAGTAGGATCGAGTTACCGAGCTGTGTTAAACTAGGTCTATCTGTTAAGTTGACGTGAGGTCCATCAGGCTGCGTTGGAAGAAGGTCTGTGATCCTACCTGGATTAGTGACCGCATGTTGGCAAAGTGTGTGTCCATGGCGCCTCCATGGGGGAAGTTCTGGTTCATCCTCTTCATGAGCTCTGTGAAACAGCTGAAGGCCAGGGCCTCTGGGGAGAGAGCAGAGGAGTGACAGTCAGCTCTGACACTGCCCAGGGCGCTCCCAGTGTGATGGCCCAAGCCCCTGAGCTGGCTCGCAAGTCCGTGGCCAACAGAGAGACACGGGCAGTAGAGTGACAGAGTATTCCACTGCAAGAGACGCTGGCCAACCACAAGTTAATGGACGGTTCCCACCTTGCAGGTACTGAAATACACACGCATACATACACCTACACATCTGTTTATTAAATAACGCATATGCATCAGATCACATGAACCAATAATTTTATAATGCCAGCAAAATTTAGAAACAAAACCTAGCCAGGACAGAAGAAAATTATAAATCAAACATATTGATCATAATGAGGAATCTCCTATGTCAAATATTAACGAACTACATCCAGGCACATTTAGAAAAAAATGATATATCACTACTAAGATATATCAGTTTATCTCAGCAAAACAAGTTTGGCTCGATATTTAAAAATTATCCAGTAGAGTCGCCCAAGACCCCGAGGTGTCAAAGCAATCATGAGAAAAAAAGAACAAAAGTGGAAAAAAAGAACAAAAGGAGAGATGTCACACTCTCAGATCTCAAGTTATACCACGAAGCACTGCATGCGATAAAAACACACAAGTCAGCGGAATCAAATGCAGTCACTAGCAGGACAGACACATCCAAAATTTACAAAAAAGGAGCGAAGCGCACATGATGAAGAAAGGAAAAGCCTTTTCAGTCAACGGCGTTGGGGAAAGTGGGCAGTCACAGAAAAAGTGTCTCCTACTAGCACTTGTCATTTTCTATTGTTTTGCTTCTATCTTGTGGCTGTGAAGTGTTATCTTACTGTGGCTTCGATTTGCTTTTCCCTAATGATTAAAGGTGCGGAGCATCTTTCCATGGCCTTATTTGCTATGTGAATATCTTCTAATCTACTGAGATTAAATTAAATTATTTGCCCATTTTTAATCGGGTTATTTTTATTGTTGAGTTGTAAGAGTAATCATATATTTGGATAAAAATCTTTGAGCATGCATCTCATTTGTAAATATATTCTTCCATTCTTTGGGTCCCCTTCAATTTGCTTGGTGGTCTCCTTCAGAGCACAAAAGTTTTACATGTTGATAAATGTCACTTTATGACTGGCGTTATAGCTAAGAAACCATTGCCTGATCCAATGTCATCAAGAATGTGTCCGTTTTCTTCTAAGAATTTTAGTTTTAGTTCTGACAGGTCTGTGCTCTGTTTTGAATGTGTTTTGTATAAAATGTAATGTAAAAATTCAGCTTCAATAGATAGCATGTGGCTAGACAACTGTTTTAAGCATCATATGTGGAAAAGACTATTATTTCCTCACTGAGTTGAAATGTCTTGGCATATTTGTCAAAATCAATTGACCATAAATGTGAGCGCTCCTTTCCAGACTTTGAATGTTAGTCCCTTGATTGAAATATCTATTTTTATGGATGCACCACAGAATCTTGATTACTGTCACTTTGTACGAAGTACATTTTGAAACCAGGGAATGTGTGTCCTCTAACCTTTTCTGCTTTTTCAAAATTAATTTGGCTGTTCTTGGTCCCATGAACTTTCATAGGAATTTTAGGGTCAGCTTGCCAGTTTTTCTAAAAAAAACAGGGAGCTGCTATTTTTTATGAATACAATGAGTCTAGATTAGCTTGGAGGGTATTGTCATCTTAACAATACCAGGTCCTCTGACTCGGGAATGGAAAGACTTTGGAATAATTAGACCTTCGTTTTTTTCAATGATGTTTTGCAATTTTTGGTGTACAAATTTTATACTTCTGTGAAATTTATTTGTAAGTATTTTTTTCTTTACGATGTTGTTCTAGATGAAGTTGCTTTTCTCAGTCCACTTTCTAGATTATTCCATTGCAAGTGTATAGAAATACAACTGACTTTTGTATACAGATCTTGATTCCTCGATCTTGCTGAATTCATTCATTAATTCTAATTTTTTTTTTTTATTCTTTAGAGTTTCCTATGCGCAAGATCATATCATCTGCAGAGAGATGGTTTCACTCTCTTTCTAATCTGGATGCCTTTTCTTTCTTGTTCTTCCCTAATTGTCCTGGCTAGAGCTTTTAGTAGAAAAGTGGGCATCTTTGACTATTGCCAATCTCCAGGGGGGAGGATTCCTTTCATCATTAAGTACATTGTTAGTTGTGGGCTTTTCATAGCTATTTTTTCTCATGTTGGGGACGTTCTCTTTTATTCTGAGGTTGTCGAGTGTTTTCATCACGAAAGTATTGAAATTTGCTTGTCCAGTGTCTTTTTCTGTGTCGACTGAGTTGATTCTGCAATGTCTGCACTTTATTTTATGAATCTGGTTCACTGTGCTGACTGATTTCCATATGGTGGCCCCCTCCCTTGTATTCCCTGTGATAAACCCCATTTGGTTAAGGTGTATATTCCCTTTTATATCTTGCTGGAATCAGTTTGCTCGTATCTTGCTGAGATTTTACATTTGTAGTCATAAAGGGTGTTGGTCTGTGGTGTCTCGTAATGTCTTTGCCCGGTATTGGCAGCAGGGTATGGATTATAAAAGGACTGTCTTCCTAGAAGGAGTTGAGAAGTATTCTCTTCTCTTCTCTCTCTCTTTTTTTTTTTTTTTTTTGGAAGCATTTACAAAGAATTGACATTATTCATCTTTAAATATTTGACAGAACTCAAGAGTGAAGTCACCCAGACCTGGGTTTTTCCTTAATTTCCATTCATATTTTCCAGTGACAAGCTCACTGATGGTGCATGTTGAGTCACATGGGACGAGAGAACTCTTTCTCTCCCCACGACCTTGACATACTCACCACACAGGTTTTCTGAGCCTCTGAATGGACCCAATTGTGGATTTGAAAAATAAGACTAACCCGTTTCCCCTTACAGTGGTAAGGAAACTGCATTCCCAGTCCTGGGCCAGTAGGACACACTCACCATCATCCAGAATGACCAGCAGTGGAGCCAGGAGGTCGCACATGCCCTGGACATAGCCGATCTCAATGTGCTGCCAGATGTAGCTACGAGAGAGACAAGGGGCCCTTGATGGCACCTACATCCTGCCTGTCCTCTCCTCCTCACTGGTCTGTCCACCGTCCCTCAATCCGAATCACTTTCCGAGCCTCCTGTCCACACCCACATCTCCAGTCTCAATCTCTTCAAATATCCTCTATGCAGCCACCAGGATGGTCTCCCTAAAGCCCCTCAAGGATGTCACTCCACATTCAAAAACCTTCACAGCCTCCCCATTACATCACCAGACAGTGTCCTGGACCTATACTCCTTAACTTGGATTGAGGGTATTAATCGTCTCCTCCCAATCCATCTTCACGTCCTCTCACATCCCTTCCCCATACTCCTTCCTCTCCAGCCACATTGGAACATTCACCTTTGTACAAATGGGAGCACACATTTAAGTCCCAGTGCTTTCGTCCCAGCAGGTCCTGTCTGAGATCCCCATCAACCTCTTAATAATAATTACTAATACTGTAGCCTCAGTCCACTATACATGCATGCATCAGGAAATTCTCAGAATAATCACATAAAAAGGAGCTATGATCCCATTTCACAGATAAGGAGGCCAAGGCACAGACAGAAAAGCGACGTCCACAAGTCATTCACCTAATAAGTGGCAGAGGCAGGGTACGAACCCTGGGTTTCCTTTCAGGGGATGTGCTCCTCACCTGATGCCAGCTTCTCTTTCTCCTAATTTTGCCACAGTCCATCCTGAGTGTCCCCACTTCTGTGAGGCATTCTGTGATTTCTTCCAAGGCCATAATCAGCCAAAAGTCAGACTATCCTTCCTTCTCCCCCAGCACTTCTTCATTTTAATGTAACAACATACCTTAGCAAAGTTCATTCTATTTGTAAAAACTAGAGTTAATTTTGAGGCAGTGATTGCTTGGGAGAGTAAGGCAGAATAGTTATGAGATGGTGCTTATGACAAAGAATTAAGTTAGAACAGGACTTGGCACATCTTTCCTGAAAGGCCCGATCATTTTCAACTTTGCAGGCTCTGTGTTTAGTCTCAACTACTTAGTTCTGCAGAAGTAATCACAGACAATATGCAGCCCAGCGGCCACAGCTGTGTTCTAATAACAGTTTATTTTCAAAAACAGGTGGGAGATTGTGGACAGTATTCACGGTTTGTGAACCTCTGATTTCAAAGAGAAGGGAAGATGTCCAGGACGTATTAATGAACGTAAAAAGCAAATTACAGAAAAGTCGTTTGAGTATCATCCCACGTAAGTAAAATTAAACATCTAAACATGTGCGTTCAGACTGATACTAATATACCCGTATTTATTTGATTCTAAGACACACCTTTTTTTTAATGTCCCCGAAAATCGGGTGCAACTTACATTTGAAGGTGGCTTTGCACGTAAATCTTACTTTTTTTTTTTTTTTTCACGAAAACCTCTTGAGATACTGAGATGCGGCTTCGAATCCATGGCGGCTTAGAATCGAATAAATATGACATTTTATTTAATCAACTCTCTAGCACATGTTATAGATATGTGTGTGTATTTAATAAGCATGGGTTACTTTTACAGCTTAAGAAATAACAATAATCTTTTTTTAATGAAAAGTAATATGTGGCCTCAGAGCTTGGGTTAAAGAAGGAAAGCGTCTGTTCCAGAGCCTGAGATGTGGGATGGGCTCCTGTTCGGTGCTGGTCCCTTTGGGGGAGGCTGCGTTTGAGCAAAGTGGTATCTCCTTGAATCTCCGTCTCCTCATTTTATCAAAGAGGATAATACTTACCTCCTAGGCTTGTCGTCAACGTGTGAGACAATGTAAATAAAAAGGCCACGGTAGGACCTGGCCTTCAGTGCGTGCTTCCTAAATGTCTATCGCTGTCACCATCACGGTTGGTATCTGTCAGTCAAATACCAGCTCCACGCAGCCCCAGCTATGCAGCCCCGCCCCGCCCCCACCCCGCCCAGTGCCCACCAGACCACGACCACGCGCACCCCAGTCAGTGCCCCCCCAGAT